>JARJLU010018399.1:0-27500 GCA_030272975.1 Sparidentex hasta | reverse complement strand
ACTAAATGTATTGCATTAAAGGGTAAAATAAAAAAAAAAGTGATTTGTTCATTTCTTTGTGTTCTGCCGGTATTTTACCAACCTGTGTTATTTTCATTTCATCCAAAACAATGTCAGGAGGAATGTTAATCTTCTCTTACGGAGGAACTCTGTCGTTTCTGCAACAAGTGAACAATTCTTCCATTTATTGGCAACTATTTTGATAACTGATTCATTACGTTCTGGTTTCTTTCCTCCTCTGTGACAGTAAAGTGAATGTCTTTGGGTCGATGGGACATTGAGTGAACAGCACAGCTACTACAAGCTCCACATACAGCAATCTACAGCAGTCCTACATAGCAAACAAGCCTTATGTGTAATTATCTATGAACACTGTGCTGAGTACATGGAGATGTGAAAACTGATAATATTGAGAAGGGTCTTTTTTTTTCTGTAAACCTGCCAAAACCAGGACACGCACACTGTCTAACCTCGGAGCCCACTTCCTGTGTCTTTCAGTGTAAAGCTGGTAGCCCTGTTCACGTGAATGTGTCTCGTTTATTCTGAAATCCCGCCGTGTGTCGGGCCGCCGCATAATCTACTTCGAGTTAAACATTAGCGCTGTGTGATGTACAGGCCCGAGCAGTGTTGTGTTGCGTGGGCGTGTTGCGCGCTGCCTTGTCTGTTTCTCTTCCTGTCTCTGTGAGGCGAGCAGTTAAAACAGGACTCTCTACGGTTGGAAAACTTGCTTTCACATGTCTGTGGGCGAGAGTGAGCAAGTGGTTTTCTCACAATAAAAGCCTTTAAGGTGATTGACTCTGCATGTGTTAATAAGGAACTATTACATGTCACAGTATATATATATATATATATATATATATATATATATATATATATATATATATATATATATCAGAACTATTTCATGTCTGCATGTAATATATTGCTTGCAAAACCGAGTTTGACTCGTTAGTGTTAGTAGATGCAGCGAGCTCGGGGGGCCACGTCTGCGATCTGAGGTTTGAAGAGAACCAGCGCAGCTCTCAACAGCCTGTATTTAGTTTGACTTTTTTTTTTTTTTTTTGCACTATTTTCTTTACTGATGAGGAAAAATCATCATCCAGGGACATTTCCCTACAAAGACCTTTTATTCGGCCAGCTCTCTACCCACACTGCTCCGTCTGCTCGCAGGTGGAGAGCCTCTGAGAGCTTTTGTTGGGACTGCACGGCAGTGAAACAGCTGTGCAGCAGTGGTTTTTATCATGGGAACGCAGGGAGTGCTAACCGCCGGAGTGGAGCTGATATTGGCCTTTTAATACCATTCTGATATCCGTAGCAGATATTATTTTCACTATCCATTCATCCGCCAGTTACTTTGTCGATTAATTTGTAAGTGAAATTTGTAAGTAACTGTCCAAAACGCTCATTGCACTTTCCATGGAGTCATTTTTTGTCGGACTAACATTGTAAAAACGCAAAGATATCCAGTTTGCTATCATAGAAAACTGGAGGTCAACACCTAACATCTTTATTCTCTTACTTTTCACTTTAAACACGGTTTTAATTCAGCTCTACTGTCACTGGACAGTCACTGTCACCCACCTCTAATGGATGAAACTTTAGTCTGAGGCTCCAAACAGTGACGAACCTCAAGATGAACTGGTTTTGATCATCCACAGTGTGTGTCAGACAGACAGCTTTCACTATCTTTGGCGGATGAATAACAGAAAAATTAATAAATATGTAGGTGATTGAATACACATCCATCATATCTCATGCATAACTAAGTACACAACATAAGTAACTCAGTATGTATCTGATATATCTCTAGACAGGACTTGGTGACATTTGGGAGAAGACTTACCTTAGACCGTCACGTAAGAAAATCTCATTTAGAGAAAATACATGTCAACTTCTAAACTGAATGAATGAAATGTGAACAATGAAAGGAAAACTAGAGATAAGCTAGGCTGATTTATCATCAGATAAAAATTGATAAATTTTCTCACCTGACCGGGTCTGACGACACATTACCATAACGGTCCTGTTCGGGAGGCTTTGTCCTGCTGACACACAATTACAAATTTTGCAAGCGTGTTGAAATTTAACATGAAGATGACTAAATGACAGATTGAGACACAAATGTTCTGTCACCAGCTTTAGCTGTGTAAGAGGGCCACGCTGTTAGCATGAAAGCTAGCTTCTTTTTGCCTCAGTGTGTCTCATGCCGGTCTGTCATTCCCTGCTCCATAATTTGTAGCTTCAGTTTATAGTAAACGCAGAGTTCTGGAAGCCGAATTTGACCTCTAACACAAAGTAGCGCTCAGCCAAACTGGTGGCTTTTCTAAATCATATTATTGAAATCTTCAAGTGTTCCCCTGGTGTTTTTTTTTCCAAGACCCAGTTTCTGTACAAACCAGAGTAAATTTACCAAAGTAATGATGGTTCTGAGGACATTTCTGTTGACAGCGAGCGACTCCTGCGGCATTAAGCTGAGGCCGAGCGCTCGGGGGGGGGGGAGCGCGAGGGCACAGTGGCGCTGTCGTCATGAGAGACGGAGCGAGTGGTGAGGAGCCGGCCCTTTGAGGCTTCGCTGCAGCAGCTCTGCTCCCAGCAGAACCAAACCCATCGCTCCCCGCTTTAATCAGCAAAACCTCAGGCCCGGGCTGCTCCACCACCAGCCTCTCTGAACACACTACCTTTGATTTTCTTCAAACTAAAAATCAGTCCGCTCCAGAAGAGGAGCGCTCGCAAGGGATCCTCCTTTCAGTCCCCACGAGCCTCTAATCGACATGTTTGACTCAGCTCAGGACTCGCCTTATGAAACAGCTACCCACAGCTATGGAAACCGTGAGAGGCAACAGCACAAAAAGGAAATGAAGAGTTGTCAAGGGGAATCCAAAAATATAGGTTCTGTCAGGTTTTTTTTTTTCTTTCTTTTTTGCTCTGGTTATTTTTAAGTCATGATTCAGGAACAGGTATTAAAAGAAAAAGAGTAACTTCACATCTAGGTACCCGCTAACCCTGTGTGTCGAGGTAGAGCTGGTGAATCTCCTCCACAGCGCTGCAGGTAGGAGCAGAAATAACCCCCTGCATGACGCCCCTGAACAATTCCGTTTCTAAAGAAAGAAACTCCCATCAGAATCAGCTCCATGACAATTCACCGATCATCTAAATCGCTTAATCTAAACATCTCTGCCTGACGCTCTCGCAAGATTCAGATGTTTTCAGCAAAACGATGGGTATTTGGAAAATTAAATGTTTTTACGTTTCACCTTGTGAAAATGCTTTGCTTATTCCCTGGTTAAGTTCAGTCTTTAAAACCACATGGTCCTCTCTCGCTGTAGCGGCCCCGGGTTCCAGTCCCTGCCCGGGGCCCTGTGCTGGGTGTCACCTCCCCCCCCCCTCTTTCATCCTGTTTCCTGTTATCTCTCTGAAGCTGTTCTATCAATAAAACCAAACAGAGGCTAAAAAAAACCAAAAAACAAAACAATAAATGTGAACGTGATGCGACACGTTTTGTTGAAGTGTAAACCTGTAACCTGTGTAAGCATCAGTAGACACGCAGAGAACCACTAGATGTGACTTGAAGCGCGCTTTGCGCCGCTGGTCCTCAGGTGATTTGTTAATCGAGGCAAGCATGCATCCCTGTGTGATAAAAGTAATGCCTGGTTACACCATGTTTAGCAGCAGTAAGTGGCACCGAACACTAACGCAAGTAGCTGCTCACAGTGTTGTGGAGGAATTTTGGCTCCGTCCTCAGCACAAATACCCCTCAGCTCACTGACATGTGTTCGCTCCGAGCAGGAGTTGCTCGTACAAGCTCTGGATTTCGGGCTTGGACTTACGAAGACTCCCTGTGTCGTTCAGCCCGTGAGCTAGACGCCCGACGTGACCCTGCAGGATTCTCTCGCGAGGCGGCTGAAAGTTGAACAGGTCTTGATGCGGCGCGGCATCTGCGAACCGAGATGCCGCCACGTGTGAAGGTCTTACGGTGGAATGCAGTGTTTGCTTTTCACCCGACATAACAGGGGATAGTGCCAGCCACGGATATCCAGTTGTGGCTCGCGTTTGCTCGGTGCCGTTTCTCACACGTTTGACACTCATATTCGTCTCTTGACGGGTGTTTCTCTGCCACTTCCTGGAACTCTGTACACATTTTTCGTATGGTAAATGCATTTGCCTGGACAACATTTTGGCAGCGTGGTGAGGCCTCGGAGCTTTAGGATTACTTTTTACTGACATTTTCATTTTGGCAGGTGTCAGCAGATTGGCTCGTGGGGGCTGATTCGACTCAACTTCCTGCACGGTAACAAACTAAACCACACTGGTGACTCGTGGACGTGGGAGGTGGGGGACTGGTCATAACTTTATCAGTGTGTGAATATTCTGTTGATGGATTTTGTAGTCATTACCCAATGCTGTAAAAAAAAAAAAAAGAATGGTGTAATTATGTGTCTGTGGTGTCAGCAGCTCATTGCTTGGCCTGTCTCCATCTCGTCATCGACATGAAACTGCACGCTCATCTAATCCAACTCGAGTCGACTTCTAGTGTTCCAGAGGGAGGACTAACATTCACTGCACTCCATCAAACCGAGTCTGACTGTTTGATAACCCCTGGCTCCCCTGGCTACCGTCAAGCTCACCAGGCACACGTACAGGACCACATGATGATGATGCTGGTCTTAAATTCTGCGTCCTATGATTTCAGACAGAGTTAGGCAAAAGCGGCGTCTCACTTCGTAAGTGTAACTGATTTCTTTTCTGATCCGATACCTGGTAGAAAACACACAGGCTGGTATCACTGATGCAGACGGCAGCCGCACTGTAGACAAAAGCGTAACACAACAGCATTCAGTAGTTTCAGGAATCCAGGCAAACTGAACCCTGTACAGATGTGAATCACTTTCCGTCACATATTAATCACTTCTCGTCGGCCACATGTGAGCGGACTGTAACCTTACGTGAAAAACGCGACCTTCCCGTCTACCTCGGCCGTCTATCGGATGATGTGCACCACTGGGCTGTGGATTTCTTTGTGAATCCTCTGAAGGCGTGTCTGACAGCAGCGTTTTACATCCATGCAGTATCTTCTCTGACAAACAAGGAACCAAAAAAAAGTAGTCAGGTCCACTGTGGCTGACTAACAACCTCATGTCATAGTGTCAGATTGATTGATGCGTAGTGACGCTCTTTATCTACGTGGTGGAAAACGCCGCTGCTCAGGAACAAGACTGTCACCTTCGCGCAGAGCGGGCGACCGAGCGAACGTCTCCTCCTCTACACATTTCTGATGTGAACATACTAAAATGACATTTGAGTGAGTTTTTACAGTAAGTGATGCTCTGACTAACATGATGACACATCACATATCATATGTGTCACAGGACCCACTTCTCCTTTTCATTACTTCGTCATGGTTCTGAAGCTCAACTCAATCACATATCAGCCTGTCGCTAATGCTGATTGTTAACCTGGTGTTCCTTTATTGTGTGTGTGTGCGTGTGTGTGTGGCTGGGGGTGTGTGTGGGTGTGTGTTGAAGTGGTTTAGGGTCCTGCCTTCAGCCGCTGCCTCTTAGATACATAGTCAATGGTATGTAGGTCTCCACCTGTGGGACGCCATAATCTGACTCTGAGGACCGTCTCTGCTGTGGTCACGACTGCTGCTGACTGAGCTCGCTGTGGTGAGGCTTCACAGAAAAGTGTGGGGCTGTCCTTCCTCAGTTTACATGATTTGCATCATGTGTGTGAACCAAGTGTTGCTTTGACCTTCTAAAACAAGTGCGGTGTGAAAAAAAAGCGGGCTGGCCCACTGCTGACGTGACACACGCGATCATATTCAAGCGAGTGCCGGGAGCCCGGCTCTGTCAAATCTGCAGGCTGATTGACTGCGGAAGGGTCGAGTGTCTCATGAAGGCCCCCAGCCTAACGATGAATAATCTCAGGGCAAAGAGGTTGAATCCACGACATGCTCGCCTCTTCCAACTTCCTTCCAACGTATTTTGTTTTTACTTACCGGTCTTCTATATTTAATTTAAATCTGTAATGTACCAATTTCGCCTCAGGGATCAAAACTTTCCTGATCGGGATTCAGGTACTTGTCAAACACTTCTTTTGGACGGCGCAGTTTTGTGTCCCTTTTCAACACACAATGTATGGATAACAACATGAATTGTGTATTTATTTAATTTTTTACAGTGTTGCTCTTAGAGTCAAAACATATGCCGACAGGACTGAATCCTGCCGTGTGAACACTGAAGCCAGTCAGGAGGTGTCAGATACACACTACATCAACAGTAAAGATCGGATATGAATTTGTCTAATCATACCATTTAAAATGATTCATATGAATGCCTGTCTTTTAATATATACAGCATGAATATATGAGCAAATTGATTAAAACTGGCTGTTTAAAGCTGCCTCAGCGGTTTCGTTCTGGCCCTACAGTGCAGAGGAACACACGGCTCAGTGCGGCGACACACAACGGAGTTACTCATGTGTTTGATGGCTTTCTTCTTTCTTTAATCATTTGAAAATTCTAAACAAAGTGGAGGAAAAAAATGAAGTGTATTTCTTAAATCCAAGCGAACGTAGACAGTGTGTCGGTGCGACCCCCTTGGCAAATCTAATCTCGT
Source organism: Sparidentex hasta (assembly GCA_030272975.1). Taxonomy (NCBI): domain Eukaryota; kingdom Metazoa; phylum Chordata; class Actinopteri; order Spariformes; family Sparidae; genus Sparidentex; species Sparidentex hasta. The sequence continues at coordinate 20,886 of JARJLU010018399.1, read as the reverse complement.
CACCATCTGCTGAGCTGCTAAACGGTGTTGATCAGCTAGTTGCTACATGTGTCGGTCTGCTGTTTGGTGCCGGGCAGGAAACTTGTATTTTATCAGAGCTAGTTAGCAGTGTTAGCGTGTTGCTGCTCACGGGCACACAAGATGAAACAACAGCGGCCTTCAGTCCAAAGCCGCACACCTTCAAAGAGCTGTAATAATCTAAGCCCAACACACGGCCAGCATGCAGCTGCCAGTGCACGCACGCAGACACACACCTGCACATCCCACAGCAGCAACATGTGGCGGCGTGCTGAAGCTGCTCGCTCCCCAGAGATGAAAAGCACATTAGCATGCAGGAGCTCTTATCTTCTGAGTGCGAGCTAATTAGATCCTCATATGAATCATCTGATCTGCAGATCTGCACAGCCTCCAGGTGCTGCCGAGGTAAGGACGGAGGCAGCCAGCAGATAAATCTCTCGTCTCTCCGGCCTTGTCGGTTTTGGGAAATCGGGTTTTCAACATCTCCATTTAAAGCTGCTCGTTCAGCATTACCACTGAACTTGTTCTTCGGCTTCTCGGCCGTTCGCTCTCAGGAGCCACTCAGCCAGAGAGAGCAGACAGTGGACATGTGGCCCGAGAGCAGAAAATCCTCCCGAGCACAGTGGGGAGGAGAAATTATACACTTCAGACGGTGAACACGTCTTTCACCAGTAACTGTAAGTCCGTAGGTGTGGTTAAAGAGGAGTCATCAGATTCCTTCTCGTGAGAGGAATCAATGCTAATGTCTGCTGCCTACACAGGCCACGTATCATCCTCCACGCCGCTCTGGGAAGCTACAAGGAACTGACGCTTCCCCCCCGTCTTGTGATCCATTTTGCTCTGCTCGGAGTCAGCGACTCTGCTCGACTCACATTTGCCTTTCCCAGTTCTTGGTAGTGATGTACAATTATGACCACATGTACATTTTCAATTACTCATGGATACACTGTGAACTCACAGATCAAAGAGTGGGAAAGAGAGATGAAAAATATCAGTCCTCAAAGAAAGGGCTGTTACCTTGACACGGGAGACATTCCACTGGAAAACAAAACCAAAAAGGCCTCAGTGTGTATCAGAAACTGTGACTGTGGCCAGCTGCGGGGCTGTTGTTGTTACACTCGCCCAGGGCTTATCTGCTGGAGTTACCACACTGTCTGAATTGTTGTGGCAACCCACCGGAGATGTGAGGCAGAAGTGTTTGTAAGTACAGTCTATGCGCCGACCAACAGATGACATCATCTGGCCTGAAGCCGCGGCACATTTGCGCACGGTTCCAAGCAAAATGTGTCCGACCGAGCATGAACGCAGCCCTGTCGGAGTGTGGATTTTGAAAAACATGTGGTTATGATTGCTGAATTATTAAAATGCCCCTCTGTATAATTCAGTGGCATTACAACACGGTGGTGGATGTTATTGGTCTGACCTACCACTTACATGGTAATGATACTAATGGCGGTGATGCTAATGGTGATGATTAGACCAGGGATCTTCCTGCTCTCAGAAGTCAAAATGATTTCAACAGGAGAAACCAGTTATGAACTACGGTAGCCGTCTGAACAGCTCACACAAAAACAGAGTGACACAAAGATAAAACTCTAAACTCTAAATGCTAAACTCTAAATCAATTACCTAGCTGTGTAAACAGGCAACTGTTTGCTCCCCGAGATCAGAATCATTCAGAGCAGCTGTAAAATGAATTCTGCACAGTCTGCTTACAGATGTAAGGAAGTGCCTGGGTGGGATGTTCGTGTTGATTGGATATGTAGATGTTGAAGTTAATGAATCCGCACACATCAAAGTGAAAGCAAAACTCACAAATCTGAAAGGAAGCTCTTTATAAATGCTTTTGGATTCATAAGACATAGGACTTCTGTTACCCCAGTATCGATATTTGACAATATTATGGGAACTGTTGGTACTTTCAATATGAACACAATGAGATTTATTATCAATAATCATCAGTCATGTGGATAAAATGTGGTAAAGACAAGTATTATCACGCCAGATCACCACTGAATGATATACAAAGTCTACCATCATATAGTCTAACATCATGTTCATGAAATTATATTGGCGTATTGCTGTCAGTGCTGATAGGACCTTTTACAAACTATTTAACAAACAGTACAAACCAGAACTTGCTGATGGCCCTGCAGCCTCCGGTGGCCATTTTTGCAAGGAGGTTACTCTCAGGCAGTCATTGTCATTTGGGGGCCACTTCTGCTGAAAATATCTAAATCATCTGAAGGAAACAACCTGACACAGACAGGTATCTGCTGTACGTTCACGTTAGACATGCAGCAGCCATACATGTGCCACAGGCTTTAATTAATGTCATGTTTTCAATGTAGACTCAGAGAGACATGATATTGTTTCATGAAGTAATTTTCCACTCTATGAAACACATTCCACGTATTACTCCGGTCGCCATAGTGTCAGGAAGTATGGGCTAAAACTTTGTGGCCCCGGGGTAACGTTCAGTTTTGGGGCAGCTGATTTACCAGAGGCTGACAGGTGTGGCATTCAAGTCATATGTAGTCTCAAAAAGCAGACCATGCCAGACCTCTCTCATGTGACCCGTTTTCAGTGTATCTGGTCTCAAATATATAACGCCACACCACCACCTTGCCCACGATGGGGACGGGGCGCTGAGGCCAGCCAGGCCGGAACAGAGACCATTCAGTTAAAGTTACGTTACCTGGTACCGTGTCGCGCCCTCTTCCAAACAGTCCAGCCACGGAACTGTCCATCCATCCATTCATGAAATGAAATGGCACACTGTATGATCCAAACATTAACAGCTTACAAGACTGCTTTAACAGTGTAACGGGACGTGCGACAGAAGTAATCCTGACTGGTTCAGCCTCGGAACAGCTCATCATCCAGTGTAAACAGATTCCAGCGATGTAATCCACCTCATCACATGTTTCCAGATCTTGCGTCTTGCAATCAAACCGACAGCTACTGCCAACTTTTCCCCTCATTTAAAGACTGTGTCCTCCGCATATCTAAAGCTACTCAACTCAAATGGCACAGAGCTTGAGTTTCACCAAAACTTATGACCGAGAGGGGGGCCCCTGATGTTCAACTCAACAGGTCTAATAAAGTTAATACCAAAGATCAACAGCCTGTATTGGCCTTTAAAAAGCGGACTTCTACTCAGCACTTGAACAAATGTTTGGATAAAGAAAGTGCACACAGAAGCATTTTCAGCTCATTTTAGCAACGACCGAATATATCCTCAGTTACTTCCAGCACTGCCAGTCTTCTCTTAGATCCGACTAGTGAGGAGAAAAATATATTTCCATCTGCTGTATTTCTGTTGAGAAGTTCACTTCAGCCAGTCGAACCAGGAAAACGCTGAATAATTCACCAGTTTTCTTTTTCCGCTGACATTGTTTGTACCCAGCTCCCCCGGCGGCTCCGTTCAGTCAACAACTTTCAACCTTTTCCACATTATGTCCTCCTCCGTTAAAGCCCTCAATTGGATCTCTAACTGTTTACGGAGTCAGAGTTTCCACACAGGTGTGTGGATGCAGAACACTTTTATTTGCCATCTGCTGCAGGAAAAAAAAAAAAAAAGGACACAAACTACTGTACAGAGAACAAGATGAGTGTGTTCCTCTGCAGCTCTGGCTTTCACGCTGTACTGACTATTCTCACACTGTCACTGGACCCAGTCTCACAACGCAGAGCGGTAACATGTCGGTGAACGTCTCAGTGTTGCTGAGGACATCACTTAATCCCATTTTTCCTCCCTTCTTGTGTTCTTTCACAGGCTGAAGGCTCTGGTGTCAACGGGAGGTCGGAGTGTGCAGGCAGCATGTGACTGGTAAGTTAAAACAACAGACGAGTGTTCACAGTGTTCGCATATACACATCACAAGACGTGCGGAAAGCGTGTGTTACACTGCCCTCTGCTGCAGGAAGGTGTCAGCAACGTTAGTGCTCAGAGGGCAGTGTCTGTACTCCTGTCTTCTGTGGGTAATTGCATCGAATGATTTAAATATTGCGTTAGAAATAAAGACTTTTGTGAAATTGCTTGACTCCAAATGCACTGAATATGTGTGTGCGCAGCAAAAACGCCAAAGATGGAAGGGCAGTGCTGAACACACACGCTGTGCTAGAAGGAGCCCTGCTGTGGCATCTGTCAACAAAAAGGATCGCAGACCAAATAAGAGCTGCAGCAGCTCATGGATCGGTTGTCAACTATTATATTGACTGACATTGATTTAAAACAAACAAAAAAAAAAACAAAACCCAGAGTTCTCTGACGAGGCTTTCTGGTTCTGGAGACTGTTCATCATGGGCTTTTCACAATTTCCTGACACGTTATAAATCAAACGACTAACAATTAATCCAGGAAATACTTGACAGATTAGATCGATGGATAGAATCATTAGCTACGGCTCTTGAGAGCAAAACAGATGATGTGAAATGTTAAATTAAGGCGCGAAAAATGTTAGATCTCTGCTGTCATTGCTGCATCTTGTTAACACTGTCATGGCAGCAAAGTAGACCTGCGACTTCATTCACCTTCTTCCCCCCCCGCCACCTCAGGCTCTTTTCCCATGTGGATGACCCGTTCCTGGACGACCCGCTGCCCAGGGAGTTTGTCCTCTACCTGCGACCCAGCGGACCCCTACAGAACCAGCTCTCGCACTTCTGGCAGCAGAGCCGTGTCACCTGTGGCAAAAACAAAGCCCACAACATTTTCCCTCACATCACCCTCTGCCAGTTCTTCATGGTGAGTTGGAGAGTTGAACCGATCCTGTTGAGGCTTATGAAGGCTGATGGTGACGAGTCGTCACAGGGTCTCAGCTCACGCCTCACACAGAGTTAATATCAGCTGGATTCTGGAGGAATGATTCTCTTCTTCACTGTTGTGTCTAATGCACCTTGTTGTGTATTTGTTATGGCACTATTTGTCATGATTATAATCCAGCGAATGCTTTATATACAGTATGTGAGCAAATAGGATTAGATGTCAAGTGCTAACTTAAAGGTACCCTGACAACACACTTATAGTTACATACCCTGTTACTAAATCTAAATCGGTAAGCTGAATCTGTTTTTAGTGAATTTCCTTACAGAACATTTGCAATTTTAAACCTTTTTTTCTGTTTGTTGTTGAGTTGTGTACTCACATTATCCACAATGTACAATGTTCAAACTCAAGTTAACGGTGCCTTTCATTTAGTCGCCTGTCGCTATAACTTAAGAAGAGAGTCAGAAAGGGAGGAAGGAAGTCTGAGTCACTTCAGGTCGATTTTCATCAGCAGCTGGTGGTTGTTAAGTGATGTGCACACCACCTACTTGCACTACTGTGATCATTGTGTGTGATCACTGTGATCAAATTGGCATTACTTCCCTGTACATTTGCCATAAGCTACTGATCGATGGCACACGCTTTCGCTGTAACGTTACATTCATGAAGTAAAGCACACTTACCCCTCTACCTCCAGTCAGCAGTCAACATTACAGAACATAAATACCTGACAATGGAGGTCACCTCCACAGATCCCTGCTGCAGTCAGGTTGATAAACAGGCCTGAACATAAATCCACTTTTTAATCCCAAAAGTTTGAAGCTAGTCTCTGAGCTCTCCTCCCATCAGTACATTGCTCCAGATCAGAGCAGAATCTGATGAGACTCCAGGTGTTTATTCCTCCAGAAGGTCTGGATCTGCACCGACTCTGTCCACCAGAGCTGGAGGCTCTGAGCAGCTGCTCTCCACACACGACACTTAAACATCCTCAGACATCTTTTCTTTTGTTTTGACTGAGACACCCAGGGGTATAAGTGACATACAGTATGTTTAAAGTATTACTTCAGAGCTCTAGAAGTGTTAAGAAACTCACAAGGAAACTTAATATCATTCTGTACTTGTGCACTGTTGTAGATTTGCAAATCAGCAAATCAGATTCTAATCATCGATCAGGAAATTGTTTAAGAAAAAGACTCTTTTCTATCCAAACTTTCTCATCAGTGCCATTGCTTTCACAGGTGAACCAGAATATCACCCTGTTGTACATAAATGTCCTATCATTTCTAAATGAATGTGTAACAAACTTTAACCTTTGTCTTTCTGTTAGATCAGTGGCTGTCTCTCATTCAGATGCTAGAAATGTAACATGTTCCATGTCTGAGGAAATCTTAACTCTACGTTCCCGTCACTCTTCATCTTTCCAGTGCGCAGACCACAAAGTAGAAGCTCTATGCGAGGCCCTCCTGGCCACCGTCCAGCAGTGGCGGGGCCGGTTTCCCAGCCCGCTGCCTCTAGAGCTCTACACGTCCTCCAACTTCATCGGTCTTTTTGTGGAGGAGCAGGTGGCCGACATCCTCAAGCAGTTTGCGGCCGACTTCGCGACAGAGGCCGCCAGGAAGGCAGGTAGGAACCACGGGCAAGTAGTTTGTCAGCATCAGTGCACCGTATTCACCGTGTTATGTGTGGGGACCAGCTGGGGCAGGAAGTGATGTTGGTAATGCTGAGTTATTAAAGCACTCACTCAATCTGTCGCTGTAAGTATTTTTAAACACAGCCCAAAGTGAGACTGACTGCCAAACAGTATGTCAGGCAGCTAAGTGCCAAATCAGCTTAAAGCCGTGGTGTTAGCGTTCATGCTCTGTTATATTTCTAACCCTGATAGTGCGGAGGCGGATAAGAGCGTGGCGTTCAAACCTGACAGAAATTTGTGCATTGTCGGTCGGAATGTCAGAATGTGTTCCAACGTGACACACCTCACTGTGTATAACAAAGTCCTGTCTCATTCAGAGGTCCATGTGGAGCCTCATAAGAAGCAGCTCCATGTAACTCTGGCCTACAACTTCCCCACCAACCACCTGCCGTCGCTGGAGAAACTCGCCAAGGGCATCGAAGTCAAGCTCGGTTGTGATTGGCTGGCAGTCCTGTTCTCCCGGGACATTCGTTTTGCAAACCATGAGGTGGGTCTGAGGTCACATGATGTGCTGTGTATTTAGTAAGCAACAGCATCAGTACAAATTGACGTGCGCTCATGTGTTCTACACGTTATCAGCCGAGTTGCTGCTTGTCCTGCCTCTGCAGACCCTGCGGGTGATGTACCCCTACACCCCCCAGAACGAGGATGAGCTGGAGCTGGTTCCTGGTGATTTCGTCTTCATGTCCCCAGTGGATCAGAGTAGCACCAGTGAGGGCTGGGTGTACGGGACCTCGCTGGCCTCCGGGCTGTCTGGCCTGCTGCCCGAGAACTACGTCAGCCTGGCCGACGAGTCCGACACCTGGGTCTTCCACGGGTCAGCACTGCTCAGTCTCTTATTTCTTATTCTTTTAACACACAATGACTACAAGTCCCCTGAGACTCTTTGTTTCGTTTCACCTTTATATTTCTTTATGTTTGCAGCTACACATTTCATTAGTGTCTGTTTTCAGTTTCATGTTGTGGCAGCGCTGTAATTATGGTCTGGTTAGATGAAGTCAGGGTTAGGAAAAGACTACATTGTATCTGAAAGGAACTGTTGCTGGAAATCGTCCCAGCATCTCATCACAAACATCTGGCGGTTTGGCATGTTGAAACCCAGTCTTGAACAGTGGTCTCTGGCTCGCCACCACCCTCCCCCTCCACCTTCCCTCATGAGAGTCGGCTCCTGTATGTCTAGTGTGAATGTGATACGACACATATAAAATATCAGTGGCTTGTAAACACATAAATTACCAGCATTTAATGCTGATGACCAGGCTGATTTATTTAGTGTAGCAGCAGCATCCAGATTAAAGATTATATTAATCTGGCAATATTGGGAAAGAGTGCATCCGTATGATTTATTCTTTTGCACAATAGATTTTTTTTAAATGACAAGCTGCTCAGTTAATGAAAGAATACTACACGGTGTTCTGATGTCTGTTCTCCCGGTCCACCCCAGCTCCCATTCGTTCTTCAGCTGTGGGCCCAGTGACAGGACCAGTAAGGAGAGAGGGATGTTTGATGGACTGCTGGACAGCCGACGCCCCGAAACCAGTCCTGGAGACACGCCCACCCTCAGTCTCATCTGCCATCCGATGCAGGTAGATTAGTGTTCGTACCTGTTCTCAAATATCTTATATACTGTGTCTAAAAAGATGTATCAGAATGAGAATGTGGCTTCCTTTTTGACATGTCTGGAGCAGTGGGTTGGTATTAAGGTTACAGCACTGAAAATTCTTACATACACGTAGCTACAGGTCAGATTTCCTGTCACCGCCAGGCTCTATCCTCATGTCCTGTCACTTCTAGGCTAATGATTCTCAGCTGTACCTCCCTCTAAAATCTGCAGCCTCTCCTGGACAGTTTTGATGATATTAAAGGCTGGATGGCCATTCTAAACAGTAGTAAGTCTGAAGTAATTACCTTTATCTCCATCGGCCATGTCGCCAGCCACCTCACCGAGCTTGTGAAGTCACATGCACAGAGCCTGACTGTGATCTTTGATTCAGTGCTCCGTCCTGATAACCACATCAGCACAGTTATCATCGATCTCTTGTAACTCACTGCCGCTTTTATCCTCCAGCAGGTGCTGCGGATCAGCGGCGGTCACTCTCGGCAGCCGAAGAGGACACTTTTTGTGTGTCGGCACGGCGAGAGGATGGACGTGGTCTTCGGGAAACACTGGCTCTCGCTCTGCTCTGACAGTAAAGGTGAGGAGTCACGTGAGGTGAAAAAACAGGAGCAGGTGAGAAGCAGTCCCTCGTTTCACCGTTTGACTGTACTGTAATCCCGTTCGTCTGCAGGCAGATATGTGCGATCCAATCTCAACATGCTTCCCAGTTTGCCGCTGTGGGGAGACAAGAGGGATTATGACATGGATGCTCCCATCACTGTGGTTGGATCCACGCAGGCTCGACTAGTGGGTGCGTCACCAGTATGCACCTGAATGATGTGTTGTTGTTGCATTTTGTACATGTGTATTCATCTATATATGTGTGTGTGCTCTTCCAGGTGAGGCCCTGTTAGAGAGTAACACAGTGCTAGACTTTGTGTACTGCTCTCCCTCCCTTCGATGTGTTCAGACTGCACAGAACATCCTGAGAGGTAAGAGGCGATACGATCACGGTGAATTGAAACGAATGAATTAAAGTGAAATGAAAGCTGGTAGGAAGGACCCATGTGTTCTTGTTTTTTTGGGTTGTTTTTGAGCTGAGCTCTGACGACTCGTGGTTTGTATTACCAGGTCTGCAGCAGGACGGTAAGCTGAAGGTGCGAGTGGAGCCGGGGCTTTTTGAATGGACCAAGTGGGTTTCTGGGAGCTCCCTGCCTGCGTGGATACCGCCCACTGAACTGGCTGCAGCCCACTTCAGCGTGGACACAACGTACAGGTGATACACACAGCTCAGGGAGAAATACACCTCGGCCATCTGCTTTGACACAACGATCTGTTTGTGTCTGTGTAGCAGAAAATCCAGAGCAGCCTGGCTTCACTGAACTGGATAACTGCGATCATGAAGGTGGCTGTCATCTGGCTCTGTTAGCTCTGAGTTTACTGATCCAGCTGTGAGTGTGTTCGCTTTAAAGCTCGGCGGCAGCCTGACGTACACGGAGCGCTCAACACGAGGGAGCCTTTAACCTGAAGCCTACAGGGAAATCGGGTTATTGTGTAGCGAGGAGTGATAATCAGATAATCCTTGACTGAGCTCCTTAACGGTGTGTGAAATTAATGAAACAGTAGGTAATTAGTGTTTATTGTTTGAAGGCTCATTTCAAACCTGGCTGGATTCATAATTGCGGAAAAAAAAACAAAAAAAAAACGTTGTCATATCCCTGACGCAGTTGTCATAATAGTCAGGGTCCTGGAGAGACGGTGACACAGTTTTTCCACTGATCTGATTGGTCAGTCGTGCGGCTGCTGTGATCTGATCCTCCGATGTTGACTTGCTCTGGAGCAGGTTGCCATGGCGATCCGACCTGGTTAAAAAGTGAACCAACTTGACGATTTGAGAGAACCTGAAGACAGATGGCTGACGTGCTAACCTCACTCTGCGATGAGTTCTCTTCTCTGTCTGCCTCTCTGATGAAGAGAAGCCAAACAATGATGTTCTTCTGCCTACAGCAACATGTAGCCTGTCTGTGTAGCGCGAGATGATCAGCATTTGGGTTGTTCCTCCAAAAAAGTAATTCTTTAAATAGTAATGTATTACTTTCCTTATGATCTCTTTATAGAAAGTAATTCTTTGTGCTTCCCGGTACCCTCCCAATACATCAGTGTTAGCAGAGTTACAGTCACTACCTCTGGAATTCATGCAGTTGTGCTTTCAGAATTGATGTTGATTTGACTTTTCAGCTTAGTTAAAAAGACTGGCTCGTCACACCTCATACGTACTTTACAGCGCACTCTGCAAATGTTTTTTTTTTTTTCTTTGTCTTCATACAGACCTCTGATCCCGGTCAGTAAGCTCACTGTGTCTGAATCCTACGAGAACTACATGAGCCGGAGCTACCAAGTGACCAAAGATATCCTGTCAGACTGCAAAAACACTGGTAAGGGATGCAGCAGGAGAGGCTGTTGAGCCCGTGTAGGTGAACTTTTACCTTCTTGTTTGTCCACCGCTGATGTTGCATCCTGCCTCGGTTTCCACTCTGCGTAGGAAACAACGTGCTGATTGTAGCCCACGCGTCTTCCTTAGAGGCCTGCACACGCCAGCTGCAGGGCCGCAGCCCACAGAGCGCCAAGGACTTCGTCCAAGTCGTCCGAAAGGTCTGTTCACTGCATATCTCTGTTTGATCCAGTCCAACTTTTCCCCTTCCCTACATCCATCCATTATTACTTCCATCTGGTTTCTTCCTCCGCTCCTCTCCCTTCACCCGTTGTGGCTGGATGTGCTCAAACATGTTTATCTGCACTTAAATGTCCCCAACAGTTTAGTTTTTATCCACCTGACCAGCAGACTGACACCCTGAGCGTGAAAGGTGTTTGTAGAGAGTGAAAGACAAACACACTGAGCATGTCATACAGAATGGAAGCGCTCATTTTGCGTTCTGACGAATGAGCAGCCCGTCTGCCTGTAAACGAATGCAGCACAACACAAACAGTGACTGTCGGCATTTTTAACATTCAGTCCAGCATGTCCACCCCGATCTCTCCGACTGAACTTGGTAAACTTGTTCTTGCTGGCTCATAGTGGCGACCAGACTAAACTTCCTCTTTAGATAACGCGGCTTTGTTGGGTTGCTCATTAGCGGGAAGCTGTTGTTACTCGGGTCAGTGAGCCTTTAGTGTTTGTCTGCAAGTTCCCTGACAAACCAAAACTTTTCCCCCAGTTTCTTATTCATTCTGACAGTTCCGACACATGAACTGCACTGGCTAAATCAAAATTGAATAGATGATATGAGGTGAAGTACACATTGACATTTCCTGTTTTTATGTATTCATTGTGTCATAATTACATGGAAAATATGTTTAAACCGAAGAAAGGGATTATTTGGCATTTAGTCTTCAGAGGGGCTCTGTGGGACTCGCTGGCAGCCGGTCGTTAGTTCACGTCGGTGGTGTTCAGCAATAACTAGTGTTCAGCAATAAACCAGTCAGTGGCTCCTCCATTAGCTGGCAATATCGCCATTGAAAAAAAGTTGAGATGTGTCCTGCTACACTGACTTAGATCAGTTTTTATAAGAAAATAAGACATTTAGGATTCACTTCATTCACTGAAATGTACAGAATGTTATTTATTGTTATTATATTAATCAGCTAAAGCTGTCAGATAAATGTATTGGAGTGACAGAAACGTTTCATAATATTATCATGGGATTGAAATACTTATCTTGGGGTTGAAAGGGACAGTCCACTCAAAAAGTAAAACTTGGTCAATATCTCCTCCCTCCTTTCTGATGGAAAGTCAGGTGAAGTTTCATAGTCCACAAATCATTTCCGGAGCTTCACAGCAAAACAGCGTTCTCCTGAACAACTGGAGTAGCTGGAGACTTGGATTACAGCAGACGAGCTGTTAGGAGCCATTTGATGCTTTTACAGCGTTCTCCCTCCCCAGCTTCTTCAGTTGTTTAGGAGAAAGCAGTACCCTTTGTGTTTACCAGTGGACCATGGCCTCAAAAAGAGGCTCTGCCACCTCCACAACAATTAATTTTAATTTTGGGTGAAGTGCATTATGTGCATACACTTTTTTTTTTTTTAAATGCATGAAAAATATTCCATTCTCAAAAAAAACAGTAAAAAAGATGTGGAAAATATATAAATGAATCCTCAATCAAATCTTTCAAATGATGAAACTAAGTTATTGTTTGTACCACAAGATGGCTGCAGAGTGCACAGTGTCAAATGAGCCTCCATCCAGCAGCACAGCCTCATGCAACAGGGGGGTCAGGGGCTTAAACACAGAACACCTTTACAGAATCGTGCTGCTGCTGTCGGCCCTGGCCTGTCATACGTATCTCAAACCACTCTCTCTCTCCCACAGAGAATGAGTCATTTCCTTGAATTTGTTTCATAACTGCCTTTGCTCTGCTGGGTCCTCAGATCCCCTACCTGGGCTTCTGCTCCTGTGAGGAGCAGGGAGACACGGGGGTGTGGCAGCTAGTGGACCCTCCCATCCTCCCCCTCACCCACGGACCAAACCACAGCTTCGACTGGAGGGAGACGCTCCTGCAAGAATGACGTCCGTCTGATCCGAACTCCACCGAACCCTGATCGTGCTGTCCTCCCGCAGACAGCAGCGACCCTCCTCCCCCCTCCCTCGCGATACTGAAACCTTTTCTCTGTCAGCCTCTCCACACAGCTGCTGGGTCAAGCAGCGACGGGTGAAGAGGCTCCCCCGCCTGAAGATGAGGAGCCGAGGCCCCAGCCGGCGAATGGCTGGCCGGCTGAGCGCGTCCCTCTGAGGCCACGCTCAGATTTCATTGTATTATTGTGTTTCCTGTAAGAATGAGGGCGAGTGGGTGTTGGCTGCGCTGTGTGGGAGAGCGCTCACTGAAATCCAGCCGCTCATCTCAGTCTCACAAAATGTTGTGAAATAAGCACGTTTCCTGACGGCGCGCGCTGAAAATCAGTCGTGCCAACATGAATGTACATCGTGGAGAACTGTGACAGTGGGTGACAGTAGGTAATGTGATGGAGAGCACAAGTGTGCAAGTATAGCTGCCTTTCTTTATTTCCCACTGACTCAGGATGACTCAGCTTTAATTTTGAACTCAGCAGTGAAATTTATCTTCACTGAAAAATGTCTAAAAAGCTCCCTGAATATAAGCCAGACATCACTAAACTCAGCAACAGAAACCGGTTTAGTTGCCTGAACGTGACTTTAAACACCACTGCATGTTGTCTCCATCCTTCCTCCATCCAAGACTTTTATTTCCCCGGTGTGTAATGCGCCATCAAGCCTCAGAGGTCGGCAGAGTGTCCACACGTGCACAGGTATTTCTTCAAATGAAGCTTTTTTTCTCTGTGTTTTGGCTTTTCACACTGGAAACAGAGCTTTGGGAAACTCCAGCCAGGGCGAATAGTTTCAGACCTTCGTTTCCAGTGTTTACGGAGCTATTTTGGAACTAATGACACGGACGTCGGCCTCCTCACTGGGCCTCATCACTGTCACATGAAACTGGAGCATTTGAGTTTGTACATGAATGACGATATCAGTAATACGTAATGTTTGAATAAAAACAGGATTGTGTGGAGAGCAGTCACGTTTTCCTGCCTTGCTCACAGTATTTTCTGTAACCAGGCAACCGAACAGAATGTGCCGTCTGCTTCCCGTGTGAACGGCTTCGTCATTTTCATGTTCAGGGGTGTTGGTGTAGCGTTTTTTTAAAAAAAAAATACCTGTGTACGTGCGGACGAGGCCGCGCTGTGTTAAAAAGAGGCAGTTTCCGGTTGGTTCTGGGTCAGTCTGAGCAAAACGTTTGGATAATTTGTCTCCACAACATCTGATCTGAGTTTGTGCTTATTTCACAAAGTTGACTGAGACGGTTGAGGATTTGCGGTGTCAGTGTTTTCGCAGCTTTTCCTGCACAGGCGCCAGCAGCAGTTCCACCTCACCTGTCACGTGAAGAAGTGCTCATGTCGACTCTGTGCTCAGCTCCAAGCGCAGGGCTCCTGACCAAGACAACGAAAACAGGATCCTTTGTCTGCTGGCCCTCTCTTCAGTTGCTGAGGGGGAACACAGTGCTGGCTTCAGGTCCCCATCAGGGACTCTTCTAAACCCTATACCCCCCCCCCACACACACACACACACAATGTGGCCCCACATGTTTCTCTGATTCAGTGCCACGTGTAGCAGATCCCGTACGGCGCAACCTGGACGTGTCGTGTCTGTAAAAACTGAAATCAGCACAACCTGCACTATCGACAATCATACTGTAGCTTCTTGATTCTGGTCCAGCACATTTTTTTAGCGTGTGAAATGTTGGTAATGTTGTGTTAGGGTTCAGAGTAGCTGTAAATAATCCTATTTTAACAAAAGTCTTCCAGTCGCATTTTTTTTTCTTCTTTTTGTATTTATTTGTTTAACTTTTCTTTCCAGATGTTCCAAGCAAAAAGTATTTAAAGAAAAGAGCATCATCACTTTCAACAGCATGCAAGAACCTCTGCTCTGTATCTCAGGTGTTGACTGCATTTAAAACACACATATGCAGCTTTGAATTGTTTCATTGGGTGACTGTGTAGTTGTGAGAACCTCCTGGAATTAAAGCGATGTCTTCCTGATGAAATGACAGCACAGGAGCGGACGCTGTGAGCTGCATCACTCGTCGGCAAAAATGGGAAGATCGCTCGGATGTACGTCACACGTGGAGCTTAGAAAGAAATCATAAAAGTTGCATGTTTTGAACTTCTCAGAAAAACAGCTCTCGTCAGAGCCTCATTTACGAATCCTTCTCCGTTGTTTTCAGTGATATGTCATTGCGTGGAGAAATGATGAATCTGCCTGTCTGTGATGGCAGGGGCTTTGTATTCAGGGTGCATCAGTATGGCTCTCTCATAACGTGTATGTCAAAATTTCAGCAAGGTTTCACCCCAAAAGTACACCAATCTTATCAACTCACACCGAAAAGTGTTGCTGTAACAGAGACCTTCCATCACGACTCATCAGATCCTGTATTTGATTCATTGAAAGAGCTCTGGAGTAGATTTTGGTCACTTCACCCAACAAATTAAAGATCAATTGTGAAATACAAGATTCCTAATGTGTCATTAAATATGTCATGACGAGGTGTTTTTGTTTGAAATTCGTCTCCATGTCCCTCAGTGAAATGATAACAGTTTGTCTTTTACTGTACAGACAACAGTACACAACATGTGAGCTTCCAGCTCCGACCATGATGTCATAGGAAAAATGTCCGCTGTTTGAATTTGGTCTGTCAGGCCAAGAAGACATGTAAGGATAAAGAGCCATGTGAACACGCCCTTAATTTGGCAACTGCTTCTCAAGTTGATTTGCTCCTAATCGGTTCTCCTCACTGAAGTATGATTGAAACAAATCTGTCTGTTTTTGAAGGCAGCAGCTGCCGTCCAGGATCTTCGTCTTCAGGGAGGCACATTGGAGACCAGCATTTGACTGAGTGCCCACCATCGTCTCAACCGTCACCAGTAATATTGTTGAGTCTGGTGAAATGGTCGCACTGCTGCGTCACTACAGAGATGTGAAAGGTTTTCTCTCGTAGCTCAGTGCGGCGTCCTGGAGCAGAACATGCGTCTGTGTAAAATGAATCATCCATTGTAGAGTGAAGCAGCAGCAGAGGGGAGCCATGTTGTATCAGATGTGTGCAGCTTTTAACGTGGAGCTACTTCATTTGAAATCAGTATGTGCTGATTTGTAATTCATGATGAGCTGTGACGTCATTTGATTTTGTGTTGTTTAGTGTTGAGTTTCTCGAGGACCATGCTGTCCATTTAAGCAGCTCCATAATTTTCTTACACTGAAGGAATGATACCGACGTGTCATGTGATGGAACATGAAAAGAAAGCATCCTTTCTCTGCAGCAGCAACAATATAAAAGAACATCTTATCCACTGGGTTTGCACCTACACAGCCAATCATGTAAAGCAGTACAAACCCAAACTTGCTTGGGGAGTGTATCCAGAATGAAGCTCCTCTTCCTCAGGTAGAGCAAACTGTGTCCAATACTGGTGATGTTTTAGCTGAAGGACTATTATTGTCATCTTCTTGACAGTTTGAGGTGGCTGATTGTTTTATTTAAATACACATTTTAAAGGGAAATTATAGTAAATAAGTAAGTGAACGGTGAGTGCAGTGACTGAATGACACTATCAGAGCATTAATCTGGCTTTTTCCCAAAGGAGCTTTACCGCCTGTGTGTTCCATTAGTTTGATACCGTTGCATTTACTGCGTTTCTCCTGGTGAACCAGCGCACCCAGCTTCATAATAAGTAACCGTAACACTGTTTGCATTGACTTTATGAACAGGTACTGACTGGCTCTTTAGCTTCTGCTTTTAACTTACATGTGCATTGAAATTTGCTGTATTCATTCTCATGAATGTTGCGCTTTGGGCAAAACAAGAAGGAATTGAAAATGGAAAAATACTTCGCACATCTATTTCATGAGCCAGGAGTGTGGGAGAGGACTAATAAACCAAAAGTTGTGAGCAATCTGCCACACACTGTGGAATCAAAAATCATTTTGACCGAGGAAGGTCTTGTCCAACTTACACAATGTGCGGGAGTGTTTGAAAAATTAGAAAAATCTATACAGCCTAAATAAATGTGTGGATGTATGGTTGAATTCTAAAATAGCATTTCAAAGGTTCTATGCTGCTTTCTGCTGTTTCCTGTTATCTGGCCCATTCAGGATGCCCCCCCCAAAAAAAGGCAAACTCAAACACAAAAACACTTTACTAACATTTGTTTGTTGACATCGGTGCTTTAATTTGACATGATATTCACAGACATGGCAAAACAAAGACACTTGCTGATACCAACTCAATATTTTGTCATTAACAGCAATATGGGAACTGACGTATAGAATCTAAATGCAGGAACAGTCTACGTTCATTCACACGGAAATTAAAGCTGAAAAACAAATATGGCTAACGTTATCTCTCATTGTCTCCAGAGGTTTTAAATTAAGTTTAATGTACAATACAGGAAATTCAATATGGTATCACACTAACTGTACAGTGGGTGTACTCATGCAGAATGAAGATCTAAACAGACATTGTTGTATGTAAGGCAGATATGATACATTTACTCAGATGGCACTTTGACAGAGGCGACAGGAAGATGAACAATGGCATTCAAGATGTTTCGATAAGGTCAATAAGTCTGAAGATGTATTGCTTTCGGAAACCCGTCAGTTTGATATGTGGAGTACAGCATCATGATAGACAACATGACAGCAAATATTCCATTCTCTGAATATATACAACAAAAAA
Source organism: Sparidentex hasta (assembly GCA_030272975.1). NCBI lineage: Eukaryota > Metazoa > Chordata > Actinopteri > Spariformes > Sparidae > Sparidentex > Sparidentex hasta. The sequence goes on along the minus strand of JARJLU010018399.1, from coordinate 3,521 downwards.
AAAGAATAAACTGCTAAAATTCTGAATGGCTGTGGATGGTGTACAGAAGTGTGCATTGCATTCACCGAAGCATATGTTCTCGAAAGTCTGACATCTGCATCTCTTAATTAAAATAAACGATGACCAGAAAACTAATCCATCAAGCACATCTATACGTCTCTGTGAGATAAAGATGTCATGATTCTGAATGACATATTGTAATGACTATACTAATCTATAATATTACAGAAGTCTTCATTATGAGAGTATCTGCTCCTGACGGGATCTTTATCTTGTATTTAGAGGAGAACTCTGTTTTAATTATCAGATGCAGGAGTCAAATTCTGAATGCAGTGGTGCTTCAGTAGAACTTCACCACAACACACGCCAACCATCTGCGTTAATGAGTTCGCATTGGCCATTAATCAAGTTCTGAGCTAATGTGTTGAGTGTAGCAGCTGTAAAACAGTTTGCAGAAAAAAAAAATATATGCAATTTCTTTCAGTTAAATAAGGTCTTTATGGCTACTTTACATCTATAACACAACAGTATATCACCCTATTGGCAGCTTATGAAGCCAGTGAGTAGAGCTGCTGCTTAGGCTTATACCTTTTAAATAGTGATTATACTGACGTACATCAACAAATGTAGCATTTACACTGTATTTAAAACTCAGAAGCTGACAGCTGATGCTTCACATAGCGCTGTAGTGTTGTATCTGCAGGGAAACAATATCAGCAAAGCATAAACAGGACAAACTGGGCCCCAGTGCACACTTAAAATCATAGAAGAAGACTGAAAACAGATGCAGTGATAGCTCCAGTGTTAAACAAGGCATCTCCAGTCATGTAGTGGAACAATTCTTCGTATGGGCTCAGGACAAAGCTGTACCAACGTGGCATCACTAACTGTGCCTTCAGCTTATCATCATCATCCTCTCTGGAGGATCGATCGCACACTCTTAAAAGCAGTAAACTTTGAAACATGGGCTGAAAGAAGGCTGTGCGGAAAATGTTATTTTTCAGGCGGCGAAACACGATAAAACTTGACACTATAACAATGAACAACACGGACGAGGCCTGATCAAGTACTGGTGAACTTGAAGGAGCTGGAGAGAAAGTCTATGCTGACTCATGGCCGAATCCACATTTATATTTACATTTCACATCTTATTTAGCCCCATTTAATATTGCAGTGCTGCCTGCTCCCAACCAGAAAATGTGCCCACATGCTTGTAAACTCATCTTTGGTACTATAAAAAGCCAGCTTTTGCAAATGAGGACGCACTACGAGAGGAGCTGTGGGTTAACTCCTATTTTGTCCCTGCTTAAGGAGAACTAGAAAAGGATGTTGATGAAACAAACATCCTTGGTTATGGGGAAAAAATTGACTATGCTGAGTATTAGAGACATTACATTTAATACACTGATACTCATAATATACTGCTATACTTTAAAAAAAACAAACAAGGTTTAACCATGAGGAAATCAGCCAGTAATGGTACTGTAAGTGCTGTGACTATGTTTGAAGGCTGTTTGGTGTTTGTCACTGATAATCCCAGTAAGGCGGTATCTACGTGGCTCAAGTTATGGTTCCATGAGGTCATGTACGTAACAGGTTGGATCCAAGGCCAAGAGTGCTGCAGACCGCAGTGACCCTGAACAAGCTCATGGCGATCAGTTTAGAAGCACTGTACCACACCGAGCACAACTTTGGTCCAAGTAGTGTTTGAAATCCTCTAAAATGTGCCTGCTGTTGACTGAGTTCACCTGGTGGAGCAGGAGGTCGACATTGTTTTCCCCAAGCAACATGAAATGGGGACATGAAAAAGGAATTCAAGTTTTTACTTGACACAAGGTTGTGACTGACTCCAGCACTCGAGGACCCGGTCACCTCTGGAGCCCGAGGGCCCTCAGCCGAGCCCGATTATCTGGCGTCGTTGAGCTGCCTGGCCACCGTCAGGATCTCCTTGGCTCCTTTGCTCAGCAGTAATTTGGCCAGGTCGACCCCCAGCCGCTCAGCGTCGTTCTGGGCCTCGCCGGAGATCTTGCTGGCTGTGACACCCACTCGCTGAACGCCCTCGTCCACCTCCTCTTGGCTCTGTCACATTATTAGTATAAAGTTTGGTATGAGAGCTGACACGCAAACAAAATACACAGAACCGCACACTTATCACACGTTCCATCCTGTCCCTTATTGCTGATGGCATCAAACAGGCAGCATTTTTATATGTGGCAATAGTCTACAATGTGTCCAGCGGCCAACACGCTGAAAAAAAAACGCAGCAGTTACCTTTTTATCAGCAGCAGCAACGCCAGTCTGCATGGTTTCCTTCAGGCTGTCTGACCCGTCCAGGCTGTACACTGCCCCCGTCAGGTAGAGCTGGAAAAACATCACAACAGTTACCTCACAGCCTTCTACTGATAGATGAATCACATACTCAGTTCAAAAAGATGAAACATGTGAATGGAGCAGTGAAGTGACAGATATTAAATGGATGGATGGATGGATGGATGGATGGATGGAGTTGCACTTTAAGCCAGATTTAAAGTGAGGTTGGCATGTTGGTCAGGTAATGTCCCATCGCTCCAAACTGCAGAAGCCTATTCTAACTGACCATTTGTTTGTAGACATGTTGTGGTGGTGTGTATGTTTGGAGTAAGGGTGAAGAGGCACAGAATGGATTACTGTGTGTACGTAGCTAGCTCAGGCTTACATTAGCGGCTCTGTCTCGATCTGTGCTAGAATTCGGGAAAGTAACTCTCTTGCAACTTATCTACCAAGCTCAACAGTCGATGCTCAGCCTCAAAACATCTCTTGTGAAACAGTGAACTTTTTTTTTCTCTTTAGTAGCATCCTAACATGGATTATGTCATAACAAATCAACAGTCTAATCTCTAACATTTTCCATGTCATCACCAGGACTAACCAAATCCTTATTGTAATGAAGGGAGAATTCTGTTTAATTTCTGTTGGTCAGTTTGAAACTTTTTTGTCTGGGCTTGGTTAACTTCAGTCTTTTAGTGCATACTCGGTACATACTTCCAGACTTTCTGTTTTAAAAGCAAGTCAGGTGGTGACTGAACAGAGTCCAACATAACCCATGGTCTGATAGACCGGGGCCAGCAAAAGCTTGATTGGACAGTAATAATTTGGCTGCATGGACTACGCATTTGTTCACAGCGCCTATGAGCAAATGAACAGAAAGAACTATGCTGAGACACGTTTCTGGGCACAATGGGCTGCTTCTGTCCTCTGCTCTCTGTGTTGGAGTTTCACCGTCAGTGAAATGGACAGACGCACAAACAGTGACAGAGACAGTGAACCAGGTGAAGTGAAGATGAAGTGTCACTCGAGGCTCGAGTCTCCTGCCATCCGGGAGGAGGGTGAGGAGCCTCCGGGCGAGAACCAGCAGACTGAGGGACAGCTTCATGCACCAGGCCACCAGGATGCTGAACTCTCTCCCAGAACTGCCCCCCCTTCCCTCTCCGCCCGCTGCCCCCACAAACTCTGGACCTTGCTGACCCCCCTCTGATCCCCCC
>JARJLU010018398.1:0-33882 GCA_030272975.1 Sparidentex hasta | reverse complement strand
AACTGGTAACCACGGTTACTCTCATTATATCATTTGAACATTCTAGAATTGTGTACCATAGTTACTCTAGTTAACACATTTCACCATTCTAGATCTGGTTACCATGGTTACTCTAGTTAAGACATTTCAACATTCTAGAACTGGTTACCATGGTTGCTCTAATTACATGATTTCAACATTCTTTAAATGGTTACCATGGTTTCTCTGATCAAAACATTTCAACATTGTAACATTCTAGAACTGGTAACCACGGTTACTCTCATTATATCATTTGAACATTCTAGAATTGTGTACCATAGTTACTCTAGTTAACACATTTCACCATTCTAGATCTGGTTACCATGGTTACTCTAGTTAAGACATTTCAACATTCTAGAACTGGTTACCATGGTTGCTCTAATTACATGATTTCAACATTCTTTAAATGGTTACCATGGTTTCTCTGATCAAAACATTTCAACATTGTAACATTCTAGAACTGGTAACCACGGTTACTCTCATTATATCATTTGAACATTCTAGAATTGTGTACCATAGTTACTCTAGTTAACACATTTCACCATTCTAGATCTGGTTACCATGGTTACTCTAGTTAAGACATTTCAACATTCTAGAACTGGTTACCATGGTTGCTCTAATTACATGATTTCAACATTCTTTAAATGGTTACCATGGTTTCTCTGATCAAAGCATTTCAACATTCTAGAACTGTTTACCATGGTTACAATAGTTATATCATTTCAACATTCTAGAACGGGTTACCATGGTTTCTCTTATCAAATATTTCAACATTCTATAACTGGTTACCATGGTTTCTCTGATCAAAGCATTTCAACACTCTAGAACTGGTTACCACGTTTACTCTAAGTATATCATTTCAACATTCTAGAACTGGTTACCATGGTTACTCTACTTATATCATGTCACCATTCTAGAAGTGATTACCATGGTTACTCTAGTTAAGACATCTGTACATTCCAGAACCAGTTACCATGGTTACTCTAAGACATTTAAACATTCTAGAAGTGGTTACTGTGGTTATTCTAGTTGAAATATTTCAACATGGTTACCATGGTTACTCTGTTCAAGGCATTTCAACATTCTCAAAATGGTTACCACGGTTACTCTAGTTATATCATTTCAACATTCTATAACTGGTTACCATGGTTACGCTGATCAAAGCATTTCAACATGCTAGAACTGGTTACTTTGCCTACTCTAGTTAAGAGATTTCAACATTCCAGAACTGGTTACCACGGTTACTCTAGATACATCATTTTAACGTTGTAGAACTGTTTACCATGGTTTCTCTGATCAAAGCATTTCAATATTCTAGAACTGGTTACCACGGTTAATCTAGTTATATCATTTCATCATTCTAGAACTGGTTACCACAGTTACTCTAGTTATATCATTTCAACATTCTAGAAAGCCTTACCACGATTACTCTAATTATATCATTTCAACATTCTAGAACTCGTTACCATGGTTACTATTTTTAAAACATTTCAACATTCTAGAACTGAGTACCATGGATACTCTAGTTAAGTGAATTAAGATGTTATTTTTCTAATTTTGATAATCCAACACATTAGTTAGGACTATGGCTGTTGTTTGTGTAATGCCCAAATACGCCCAATTGTAAATTCATTGGTTGCTGTTCTTCAGATGATGGAGCTAAACTAGCTAATATGTGCTAATGGCAGTTAAATTATGTGATGTAAATACTGCAGAGTCCAGATTCAGGCTTCATTGTGAATATAGCTAAGATCTCTTGTATTCAGCACCGTATGCAAGGCTCTTGCTCTCAATGTAACAATGCACCTTGTGGGGGCTGGGAGACCTGTTGGACAATGGTCCATTAAGTGACCTAAAAGGTCCACTGTAGTGCTCGGCTGATTATATATGTAGTCACAGTAGCTGTCCTGGCCCAGCCCTGCTGCTGCTGTCTGCTATACACACACAGAATGTGGAGTAATAAAACGTAATTGTATTTGACTGTCTTTCACGAGCTCTAACAATTCTTAACTGGAGGAGGAGCACTGCAGTGCGCCTCTGCATAACGTGGTTTCCGGCTCCTCTGATTGGACAGGACAGTCCTAATCATTCTGATTAATAGAGGGCAGGGTGTTGGTGGGTGAAATGATTAATCTTTGATGAGGAACATATTAATAACAAAACCTGCAATGGACTCAAGCAGCAGAAACATGATGCTCTATGTTACTCAGCGCAGCTGCTCCTCCTCCTCAGTTTATTTTTATCATATTCAGTCAAACAGATTTCTTTATGAGACAGATGATTGTGAAACGCTGGGACACTGGGGGCAGAGTGTTCAGCAGTCAGGGATCACATCCCTGCCCCTCACTGAAGACGAGAGTCACTGGTTAACATGTCCAGGCCGTGGCACACCTGGCTCTTAAAGGAAAAGGGTGATGACACTCAAATTCACTTTCATTTTGTTGCTCCGTATCAGTGTCCAGCACTAGCTCATTAGTTGCTAATTGCTATGGTTACCAGCATAGTGTACAGAAGGATTTTAGAGCTTTTTTCACTATTTAACAGTATTTAAATGAATTTTAAAAAAGGCCTTTAGACAGGAAACAGGGTGAGAGAGAGGGGGAGTGACACGCAGCAAAGGGCCCTGGGTCGGGATTCGAACACGGGTCCACTGCAGCGGGGACAAAGCCTCTACACATGGGACTCCCGCTCTACCAATTGAGCTAAATGGCGGCCCATGTAAATGGATTTTTAACAAAACAATTTTTGACTGGCGCAGCTTTAACACCAACCAGCCGACACAATATATTTAACATCTTTTCTGTTGGCACATCCCTGCTCTCTCTGCCTTACTGATTATGTGAGCACAGAGATGCACTCATCCAGTTGGTGTGATTGATTTATTGAGCTGAATGTGTTAATATGTTACAGATCATGTGATAGATGCCAGTGAGCCATCTGTTCTCATAGACAGAACCTATCATGGCATGTCATACTCAGTTTGGAGGGAGTGTGGACAGACATCAAAATGATTATGATTTCTTCTCACTCTATTTTCACTCATTATTTTTCTAATCACTGGTCATGTTGGGTCTACCTATTTTGAAGCATCAATAAAAACAAATCCTTCCTCTATTATACACTAATATATACATCACACCCACAAGCATTTTTCATACTCATACTGTGTGAAGTTTGTTGCTTTCAAATAATGTGCCATTAAGCTCGAAGGATCTCATGCTGGGTCCCAGGCTGTGGACACCATAGCTTGGAGTTGATTCCCATCTGCCATCTCTATATACACTGCGACCATGTTACACCCACCGTACAGCTAAAGAGAGGAGCATGCTCACTGTATAGTGTCTTTCTGTGTGTGTGTGCGTGTGTGTGTGTGTGTGTTACATGCTTGTGGGCTTCTGAGACCAGTAATTGAACTCCTTCATTGGAATGTGTCAAACTCTCTAAGCTGGAAAGTATTTTTCTAAGTTAGGTATTTCTTTAGTGGTTTGTGCCAAGGGACTAATCAGTTTTGAAATCAGCATGCAAATTGAATCGCATCCTGTGAATAAATGTGTTTGCACTTTGTTTTCTTTTTCTCCTTCAATGATTTAATATTTTGGTATTACTGCCTTCACCTGTTCGTCTCATAAAATCCCTCGACACGGCATTGTTAGCAGCAGAGCCAAAGACTCCTTGATTTAATGAAATCATTTTAATTATAGGATAAAAGAGAATTTTTGTATGATCAAATCAGAATGCCTTCAGTTTCTGAGGGGGCTGAAAAGCCTTTGTTTGCATTTCCTCTCTTTTTCTTCACTGCCAATTGTACATCTGCATGAAAGACAATGCCATGTTTTTGCATACAGCCTACACTATCTGTTGTTTTAGGCTTTTGGTTTTAATTTAAAGGAATAGTTCTACAATTAGGAAATACAGTATTATGCTCTCTTGCAGTTAACTGACATAGCTTAGCAAAAAGACTGAAGACAGGATGAAACGGTTGGCTTTGCTCAGTCTAAAGGTAAGAAAGTCTGCCTACAAGTACTTCTTAAGACTTTGAGCTTTAATGATGTTGGTCAATGGATTGTGTTAGCCTTGGTAGCCCTTACCCTGAGCTAGCATCTTCTGGCTCCAGTATCATTTACCATACAGATGTAAGAGTGATAGCAATTTTTTCATATTGTCATCTCTTATTGTCTAATAAAGACCAGGTGTGTTAGCTAATTAGTTTGATCTAATAATATGATGATGTTACAAGCCCACCCACATCACGTAAACAGCTGCAGTTGCTGAAAAGTATTTCGACCAGAGAAAGACAGTATCTACTGATTGCAAAAGCTTCTTTGAGAGGAATTCCAGAGAATTTACTTTTTTCAGTTTTTGTAGGTCATCCATAATTCATTATTGTACTTTGTAATGGATCTATTGCATCCAATTGAATGGGATATTCTCCATATCAATAAAATCTACTTTGTATCACTTACTACAACATGAAATTAAATGTGTATAATTTGCAAAAAAATTAAATGGTCTGCACTGAAAACAATTGTCAGCTATTCAATGATAACTCCCTGTCCTCACCAGGTGAATTAAAACTGATCATTTTTTCAAAAAGCTGAAATGACTTAAAGGTTGTGTGAGTGATCCCAGAGAAAATAGTTGTTTCTTGTGTCTGATTCTGACATCATCAAATACAGAAGCTTTGGGTTGGTGGCTTGGTCAGGGCCAAAGCTGTCCCAGGTTGTCATATCCCACCAGCCTGGGAATGAGACATAACAATTAAACATGTTTACCCCATAATCACTTGCTCGAGGTAATGGTTGATCAAACTGAGAGATAAAAAAGAGTATTATTTGGAGGCTTAAAGCTGTAGTCTGTAACTATTTTTTTGGTTATATTTGCTAAAATTATCATTATGATCTGACAGTATAATAAGATAGAGGTCAGCTGTGTAAAAATCCACTGTCAGTGGCTCCACCCAGTGGCCCTAATTTGATCTGCAAGGATCCATTGCTCTAGAATACAACCAATCAGAGCCAAAGGGAGTGTCTGAGAAGTGTCAGTCACTCTCATGCATACGCAGCCCCCTCCCTCACGCAGCGTGTAGTGGGCAGTGCCCCTTTCCCCACACAGGTGCCTGCTCTTACCTGGTCAGATATGTTCAAACCCAAACGGTAAACAATGGTGGAGAACAGACAACAACAGAGCTGAAAAATGCCCCACCATTGCCCATGCCAAAGAGAAGAAATAAGAAGACTGACGAAGAAAAGCAACATGAAAACAAAAAATTGGACTGAGCCAGAGAGAAAACAAGCTACTAGTTAGCAAAAGTGTCTTTCAAGTGACCAGGCATTTATGAGAATGTTGGTTTTGTTAGTTTGTGTTCAGGATGCTGGTTGAATTGGTTCAGGGAAATAATGTACTCATGCTTCAGAGAAACAATGTTGCGTTGGGAAATGATTAGTTACTTAGTCCACAGTGATGTGAGGAACAGTGTTTGTTACTCGGTATATATACAGTGATCTGAATGAAGCACTTGTCATTGTAATTTAGTTGTATTGGTCAGAAATAGAACCATCAGGGCTTATGAAGTTGCCTTTATTGTGAATGTGCCATCTTGGTTATCTGACTTCCTCTGTTACCGTGGTTACAAGCCTGCTCATGCACAGCAGGCTCCTCTGTGGGAGGGGCTTTGAAGACCGGGCTGCTGCAGCAGAGAGGAAGAAGGAGGGACACTGGAAGCTGTATCGTTCAGATATTCTGGCTAAGTCCACTTTTTTTCTCAAAAATCCGGACTGCAACCTTGAGTTCTAGTGTAAGCAACAAAATGAAGCAGGTGGGATGGCAGAGAGTCACAGGAGTGGTGAACCTGCTTAGTTCAGAGCCATGGACATTAGAGAAGTTGACGAAGAAGTAGTCCGATTTCAAGCGACAGGCCAAGAAACGCATCTCTGTGCATCGTGATACTGTGCGGGCTACTGGAGGGCAAGATGGGATCCCTGCCCACTGTCTGCCTGATCAGTGGATGGCTCTTATTCTGGGTTAAACCACTATTAGTGGCTTTGTGCCATATGAGTTAGGATACACAGAAGCACCTGCCCAAACTGAGCTTGTTCCCCAGTTTAAATCACATTGCATATGACTTAAAACGAAAGATGACTTCATTGGTTTCACTTCTCTGTGCCTGGTCTGTCCAGGTATGGAGGAGTGAAACCAATGCCAGTGCACCAGAGCCATTGCCTGCCCCGACACGTCCTGCAATCCCAAAATGAAAAAAAATCTGTTCCATTTATAATCTTGCCATGGAACTGAGGGAATAGTGATACTGAAAGAAACCACTGAGTGAGATAAACATCACACTAAAATAATTCTTGAGTGAAATAAACACCACATTAAAATGATTATTGAGAGAAATAAACTCCACACTTTAAATATCTTGTGAAAAATGAGTATCCATTTTCTACTTAATAAAATACAAGATGTTGAATTACCTTGTCTAGAGTCGCTGCATTATATAAAGACTTTGGACTGCTGCAGCTGACTGGTGTTCAGCATCGGGTTCAACTTGAGGAGACTCTGGTCTGATGCATTCATGTGGGAAGAGTACAGCATTTCTTATCACCGAGTAAAGCACACAAATCCAAGAGAACAGCTCTTGAAATAAAAAGCAGCACATTAGCCAGTCATCATCATGGGCAAGAAAGTCAGCACAGTCCCTGAAAACCAACTCTCGCCTAAATTTCACATTGGTAGTGTCCTCAAGCAAGGACACAGCAGCCATTTTATCATGTGGCACAGCCATTGGAATAGCTACAGCCATGACCCCATCAGAGAAACGAATATATGGCTCAACTTTAGAAGCAGCTTGTTATTACCTATATCAAGTTCGACAACAACCTCTCTTGGCTGTAATAATTATCACTGCATGTCTTCAATGCAAATTCATTGCATCATAACAATGAATTTGGTAAAAAAATATTTTTGCTGTAACTTACAGTGACTGTGGGTGATAAACACAGGATCATAAAAATAAGAGCCATGATGCATTTTCTTCAATCATTATCTTATTAAGAAACTCAATATTTCTGAAAGAGTAACTCATTTTAGTACAGTATTAAGATAATACAAATTCATATCAAATGTATGAATTTTGTCTACCCTTCTTAGCACATATACAGGTAGCAATGGACAGTGTCCGTCCAACAGAGCTATATGCGCCATAAAGTTTTAGAAGCCAGCCACAGTGAAGATAAATTCAAGTATACAAGGTTAAAAGGTACAGTGGTTGTCAATGTTTAATACAAGTGTTTGAAAAACACAATTATGTTGGAGTCTTTTGTGCTACATCTATTTTGTGAAAATGAAGTGTTGAGGATGATTTCAGAGTCTGACAGACTCTCACTCTTGGTGTTCTCTTGTTGTATCCTTTGGGCACTTTGCAGACATCTCACTGTAGTTATGTCACTGATGCTCTGTTCATGGTGATGATCAGATAGATCAGTGATGTCCTCGGCAGTTTTATCACCCGCTGTACAGCCTTCCTGTCCTGGGCCATGCACGAACTGTCACGTCAGGGAAAAAGGGAAAACTATGGAAGGGAAGGTGGACCCAAATGCAGTAACAAACAGGAGTCAAAGATAAAGTGGAACAAAAAGCGACCTTTAATAAAGCAAAAGCCGAAAACAAGAAAAATCCAAGGCAGACAAAACAGGACAAAAGGCAAAGTAACAACTGAGACAACCAGGCAAAGTAGCAACTGAACAGCAAGACAAAGTACCAAGAAAAATCAAAGTTCAACTTAAACATGAAAATCTTGGAACCAAAACATACCAAACCGGGGCAGGAGCATGGACAAGAGCAAGGACAGGAGCATGGAACACTATGGAAAACAGAGAACAGCAAACACCAGACAGAATACACAAGACAGAATCCAATGACCAGACAAAGAGTGAGGGGAAACACAGAGACTAAATGCACAGACACTAACGACATGACGAGGCACAGGTGAGGAGAGAGGAGGAAGGAAACCAGGTGTGATAATGAGGGGGAGGAGCACAGAGGAACAGACCAGGAGGGAACAAGACAACAGACAGAGGGAGCCAGAGGGGAGAACTTAAAGGACACATAAGGGCATGGAAGATCAAAACATGAGACACAAGACACGGAGAAATCAAAACATGACACAAGACATGGAAAAAGCAAAACATAACATAAGACATGAAAAAAGCAAAACACAACACAAGACATGATACAAGACGTAATTCAAATATAAGAAACCAAAAACCAGACACAAGAAACAAAACAAAACAGGAGTCATGACACGAACCATGCCAGTTTGTTATGTTTCCAGTCAGGATGCTTTCTGTTGTTCTTCTGTAAAAGTTGACTGGAATATGGCTCCAGAATTTAGCATTCCTAAGTTTTTGTAGGAAGTACAGCCTTGTCTGTGATTTTTCAACCAGGTTAGTTAATGTGTGATGACCAAGATAGGTTCTGCTTGTGAGAAAGTCCAATATCCAGTTGCAGAGCCTTGTGCTCAATCCCAGAGTGTTTAGTTTTCCAATCAGCTTCATGGGTGAGATTGTACTGTGCTCTTGCACAACAACCAAAACCTTAGAGAAAAAGGTTATTGTCTGTCCACTTGATTTCTCCCTGTGAGTGTGCTCAGTTTGACAGTAGTAATTGCTCATATTTGCTGACTCTTGAAATGTATTTGCCTGGCCTCCAACCACACTTTTTTTCTACATTTAGAATAAGACAAATATCAACAGGCTATGTAACTAAGTATCCTTCGGGCATTTTGTGCTGTGAGGTAAAGTAGAAGAGATGGTCAGCTCAGAGGTCAAGACAAGTTCACTGCTGCACCTTAGCAGCTGATGAGCTGTTGAGTTCTTCAGTCTGAGAAGCTCTGGAATCCTTTACTACTAATTGTGACAGTTTTAACATGTATGCTCCCACATCAGTTGGGCAAACTCCAACAAGGCCTCCATCCACCTTAACCTTCCCCCTCTGTTCTGTCTTAGACCCATCTCCTCATATGCTACTTACTGTAAATATTACTCATCTTGCCATGTAGAACCGCTTTCTGTCACCCACAATGTTGACGAGACAGTCCTAAACAGGGCCATTCTACAATTGTCCCTGACAGACATGAATCGATTCACATGTCCACTCAGTTACAGAGAGGTATTTCTGATCATTTCCATATCTATATCAGTAATAACAACTATAGCCCTATTCACACAGCCCAATTATATGTGGGGAAGTGTGTGTTATCCTGTCTGTCCTACCGACTCTTCATCACATTTCTGCCCAAAAAACAGAAACTTTAACTCACCCTGTTTCTGTTGTTTTAGTTACCGTCTTGGAAAAAAAAAAAAAAAAAAACTCAACAGTCAGCTCTCCCTACCAAGACTTCAGTGAACTTTCCCCCACAGTCAGACAGCGCCCTGTTCACTTATTATGTAATTGTGTAGTATGAAGCAATACATAACTTTCTAACTTTCCAGTATGTTTGGCGGGTCAAGAGCTTAATCACAGCACATTATAACTGCATCCATATGATTATAAACAGTCAGCATGTACATGTTTAGATTAACAGGAGGAAGTGTTGAAAAAAAACAAAAACAAAACAAAACACAGACGTCATCACGTGTACTTTCACGCCTCTTTTAGATCTGCTGTTCCAGAGTGCTGTGTGAATTACACAGTGATGCGGCTTTACGCCAGAGCTGCTGGGTTCTGGTAGAACAAACTAAGGCAGAGAACTTCAGGCTGAATATCAGAAACACCTTACACAATACAATACAGAATTAAAACCACCATCATCATCATCATTGGTTTAAAATGCAGTTAGGCCTTAACACACTGGAGATGTTAGAAATAAACAACATGAATATGTGAAACATTCTCATGTGATTATATTGCATCACAACTCTTTGCAAAATCGTGAAACAGTTATATGAACACATTAAAGTGAGTTCAGCAATGGCCATAGGATTTCCGGGGTCACAAATGCAGCACTGACCAGCTCACTGAAATGTGGTGAGATGTCACATTCATCCTTTTAATACCTTAAAACACCCAAGTTATGAATAGTCTAAATAGTCAAGGCAGATGTTGACCTTGTCAAAGCGGTCTGGAGGATTTGAAGAGAGCGCAGATGGATAGAACTAGGGTCACCAGCACCGCCACCACCAGCCTACAGCAACTGAAAAGGGAATAAATAACAAATTAGTGGGGTTGCACACACACACACCATAAGAAAAAAAACAAAACAAACAAAACCACAAGTAACAGACAGATTGCAGGCTTGAACAATGTATAAAATAACTGCACAATATAATCAAAGAAATAAATAAAGAAAACAAAACTCAATTACCTAATTTACAAAATAACACTCAGTCAACAACTTTTACAAAATAGAATTACATAAACAAAATCCAAAATGAACTCACACACACTCAAAAATAACCTAACAGGATTCACACATTCATACACTCATTCATTCAACATAAGGGGCATCAGTCCCTGGTAAAAAAAATAATAGTGCCTGGTCCGCGGCGTGTGGCCGACCAATTGTCCTGTACAAGACGATGTTGCGGCAAAACCTCCGATGGCAGCAGGACAACGCCGTAACCGCATGCAGCAGCAGCAAATATGAACGGTATGAATGTTGCAAACACAGGGCACAAAGCAGCAGCGGCCCACGGAGGTGGCTACAGTAATATCTAATTGAGGAAAATCATTAGCATTGGCTAAGTGTGTTAAAATGATGTTATGCGTTACCATATAGGCTAAATACCCTTTTAGTAGCGCAGACACTCACACAGTCATGAGAGGGGGGAGGGAAAAAGGACTCAAGGCAGCCGGCAGCATTTACCTGTGACTGTATTATTATATGTTTTGAGGTGTCCATGTAAAATTTCCCAGTGAACTGTTAATTTTGTTTTTCTCCATCTCCTCTCAGCACTCCTGCAGTTTCTCTTCAGCTTTTTAATTTCTGTGTTCTTGTATTAATGGTTTTTATTAAAAGTGGAGCCACTGAGTCCAGCGCTGATTTTATTTTATGGTAAAACTGTCAACAATAAAATCACATGGTGCTGGTAAAATTTCTGCAGGAGTGCTCTGTAAAATCTGGATAAAATTTGCAGCCACTTCAGAAGTTAGGTAGCGTTTCCTCACTGTTCTCACCGGGGCCTCCTGCTGGTTAAAACTGGTGATTGTAAAAAACACACAAAAGTGGTCGGACACAGCCCTGTCTACAACAGAGGGTGCACCAATGGACAGGCCATAGGTTATGACCAGGTTCAGGGTGCGCCCCCTGCTGTGGGTCGGCTGTATGACATGTTGAGTAAAATCTATACAGTGTAGAAGGTTTAAAAATTCTCTCGACATTGAATCTGAGGAATTATCTATGTGTAAATCTAAAATCACCGGTTATTAATATTTTGTTATAATTGCTATGGGTAATTGATAGTAGCTCTGAGAATTCACTGTTAAAAGAGGTGGAACAGTGAGGTGATTTGTAGACTGTCATACAGAGGATGGGGGAGCTGCTAAAAAAAGGCCATCACTTGAGCAAGATACTCAAATGATAAATATTTGTTAAATAAGACTTCATTTGACAACATGTTGTCTTTAGTGATTGACACAGTTCCACCTCCTTTTTGTCCCCCTCTAGCAGAAAATAGAAAGTTAAAATTTGGTGGGGAAGCCTCAGTGGGAACAGCAGGTGCATCAGTGCCAAGCCATGTCTCTGTAAGGAGAATGCTGTCTAGCTTGTTATCTAAAATTACACCATTTATGATAAAGGATTTTTTTAAAAGAGAGCGCACGTTCAGCACGGCCTTTTTAATGTCTGTGCTGAACGTACGCTCATCACGTCTTTTCAAAGGAATGTTAAAAACACAGTTTGATCCAAAAACAGTCCTGGGTTTAATTTGTCTGTGTGAAAGTCTGGTCTCAACTGTATGGATGTTGTCCTGTGCGACTAACTTGTATAATGTAGGATGGGGAGGGTGAAGGTGAGTGAGGTGAGTCAGGAGGTGAGTGTGGTGGAGGAATGGACGTGCAGCTAAGCCCTGCCCGGTGCCGGGATTTGAACCAGTGACCTTCCGATCACTAGTCGACCTGCTCTGCCTGCTGAGCTACAGCCTACCAGTTTTAAAAGTGTCAAACAGAAAAAAAAAAATCCAACCTCCTTCCTTGACGCTCACTCTTTCGACACACATGAACGCACACTGTCTCATTGGCCAGCTGAGAGATCAATGTATGTGGATAGTTCAGTACGTTCCACAATGGGTACATAGGAGAGACAGGTAGCCTGACCAGTGTTTTCATACCATCTGAATGAAACCACTGAGCAGACTTATTAGTGGCTTGTAATAGCCACAGATTCTGGATTTTTTTCTTTTGTTTGTCAGAGCATTCATTTATTGATGACTGTTGGGATGTTAAGAGATTTTTCTAACACAAAACGACTCTACAATAACAACCCTTGCTTTAACCACCATTCATGTCCTATGATCACAAATTTGCTTTAACCATAACCATTACCATACTGCTGCTGCCATGGTTGGATGTTTTCAAATTGTATTGTATTTAGAGACATTGACAAAGGAGATTAAAAAAATGTACTCCAGAGATATCCAAATTATTCAAAATTTTCCAGCTGGTAGCCACAGGAAGGGGGTAATGACAAAAACATAAAAGAAAAGAAGAAACACATTGACAATCCTCAATGCTGCTGTTTCAATGCAGACTGGCTGCATTCACTCTCTGCTTCTTTTGACACCTGTGGTGGCTTAGCAGCTGCCAGTTACCCCAGCCTCCAAAGAGATGCCTCTTTAGGATAGACGGCTCATCAAGATAAATGACAGGTGCTGGAAAGAAGACATGACCAACTGAGAAGAGGGAAGGTGAGACTAACAATATGGAGTTGAACACAGCAGCTTTAATAGAAGGCCAGTGGGCCTGGAATATTTGGAAATAGTCTCATTATTCAACCATAGTAATGAGAGCTGTGTGTAAATGTGAGAGAGTTGACAAATGAGAGACATTGAGAAGCCCTGCAGAAAGCATGGGGGAATCTAAAAGCATCAGGCGAGATCTCAGGCAGGGCTGAATCAATGTGCAGTGGCAGTTTTCTGAGACAATAAAATGAGCCCGCTGTCTCAATTGCCTGGGAACTACTTAGAAATTCTCAATTCGATTTATTTAAGGAGACAGGCCACATCAGGGCTAAATGCAGTGAGCCAGGACATCTTCTCTGTATAGGACAATGAAATGTAGTCTTTTTTCATAGGAGAAATGAATTCATCTAGACTCAGTAAAGATCAATGCAAAGGTTAGGTCCGTACATTGTCATAATAGGAGGTGTGCAATGGTTCACCATGGCAGTAATTCAAAAAGTTGTCAGAACTGATAATAAAACATCAAGGTTAGAATATTTTAAAGGGTAAACTAACGCTGACTTGAAAGGCTAGTAAAACTGCAGCCTCACTGCTCACCAAGGCTGAATCCATCTGTCCACTGTCTGGGTTTGAAGATGTCTGAATTGTTCTTCACCATGGCATCAATTCTGCAAGTGCAATTGGTGTGAGAGTGTAAAAATGTAACAAATCAAGACTTCAACCCTCAGTTGCTGTCATCAGTGTTACCAATGCAGATCTCAAGACTCTAGAAGTCATCTCAATATGAGGGACAGATGAACACAAACACAAAGGAACCACCGCAAGCATCCTAGTGAGCCACCCTGAGGTGACCATCAAACCAAGTGGCCATAGGTTTCAAGTAACAAGTACATAAACCTTTCAGCTCCTTAAAGGAGTAATTTGTAAGATATGGTCACTAACAATATCAGCAGAGTGTGAGGAAACAACAGCACTGACATCATGTCAATTTGCACCTGAAGAGGAGATTATCTGATTGCCCCTATGGTTTCACCTGGGAGATGTATGCGGGCAGCAAGATCACTACTGTGTCTTATAAATTAACAAAATAAACTCACAAAATGTCAATAAATTAAATGTTTTACTGCTGGCTGTAGCTCAGGTGGTAGAGTGGGTCACCCAGTGAACTGATGATCGCTGGTTTAAAATCGCATGCTTCCCGGTAAAGCAGTTTGGCATTTTGCATGGCCAAAGTCACCACCCCTGTCTTCAAAATCCATTTCTTAGGTTGTGAGTCCAAGTCTGGTTTCAAGCTGTGGTCACTGGGAGGCTGCTTAGTTGAGCCTGATGACGGCGACAGCTGGAGTTGTGATACCGGGGAGTTCCCGCAATAATTACATAATCAAACGCAACTGCAGTTATAGGTGTTCCCAACCGAAGAAGCTTGAAATGTTCCCTTTTTTGGAGATTTTTGTGCTGACGTCAGTACAGAGCGTTTCTTTTTGAAAATTAACCAGATGTTTTGTTGTTGTTTCGGTGCGTGACTTCCTGTCTGCTCTGTCCTGAATTAGGTTGAATTGCTGCGTCATGCTCCGGCATCTGGTAGAAATAGACCCGGAGCAGTTACACACCATGGCAGAGCCAGTGAGTGTAAACACATTACTAAAGAGAACTAAAGAGAAACCGCTGCAGTGGCAGAGTGGAGCTGGACCAGACACATATCTGGTGGAATTTAGCTGTAAGATTATCTCTCTAAACAGTTATAAATTGAATTTAGTGTGTGTGTGTGTAGTATAAAGCTTCATTACAAGAATGAACGTGCATCCAACCAAAATTGCAAACATCTTGAAAGGAATACAGTACTGTGCTTTCTAGTGATGTCTTTAGAGGTTGTGTGCTTGAGGTCCTTTGCAGACTAAATGAATTGTGGCTTTTGATAGCTGATAAGTTGACTCCATCTGATCAGAATAATTTCTGTAATGTTGTCAGACACTTATAGTAACAACCTCAGCCTGTCAGCAAAAAAAAACAAAAACAAAAAAAAAAACGCACGTTTTTAATTGTTGCAGCCAGCTGAGGCAATCTACTAGACCGATCCAATACTTTCGGTCAGCTCAACATGTAAATACAAGGCCCAGATTTAAGAAAATTCAAACATCTGCAATTCATTGATGAAAAACATCCTCTGCTGTGGAAAATTAATATGATTGAAAGCTCCAGAACAACAACCTAAATGACCACGGTGAGATTGTTTTCTCAACTACAGGATAGAAATCACAAGGGGCTGGAGGTAGAGTAGGAGTTGCAGCTAAGTACCAACATTGACTGGTGTTGACAAGTCAAAACTTTACTGCAGAAAAAAAAGAAAAAAAAAGAAAAGAAAAAGAATTTTACCAAGAGGGATTAACAGAGTACTTTTGAAAGTTGTAATGCCTTGGTCATTATTGGAACATGGATACAGTAATATAAAGACATCATGTTCACATTTTTTGTCAAGTCTTCTTTTTTATTATTTGACAGAAACTGTAAGTGTATTGAATGTTTAAAATAATTGTCAATGTCAATGTATAACATGATGCCCTTAGATGTTTTTGTCCTTACTTAAAAAAGACTGATAGATGGGATGATTAAAGCCTGACATCCCCATGTAGCATCACAACCTGGGTTCTGTTTCCTGCATGTGTCTATTGAAAGTCTCTCAGCAGCTGTTCAGCAGCTGTTCTATGTTCTAATAATTTTCACTGAACCCTTTGAACTATTGTCTGTTTCTCTCTTGTTAACTGCCACAGTGCACCAGAGATGAAAATACCTAACTTTAGAGAATCTCTCCCCGATTTGTCAGTATGCTCAGGTACGTGAAAATCAGCCATCATGCCATTAAACTGTTTTCCAGCTCTTACTTATGTGTCCTATCTGTGATGTGCATAACTCCATTGTACAGCTGATTTCCATGTTGTCTGTAATGAGTGGACCTGTGGAGACAGACAGACATCTCTGTTTCACTAACAGGCCCAGCGGTAACAAGCACTATGCTAATCGCAGTCCTAATGAAAGCATATCTCCAGGCCCAATTCGGTTGGAGAATAAATGCCTTCATTTAACTCAGCATGGGGGCTCTGGCACTGGGAAAATGCAGTTTTTAAATACACAAGCGGTGTGGCACAGCTTGGCTTTTCTTCACGGGAAAACAATTTGTTGTGTTTGTCAGTGAGCAAGGTAAAACAAGGCGGCTGCCCTGCCTCCTACACAAAAGTCTGCATATAGTTGTTGTTATTCAAAAGCTGGAATTTCCCTGTGAATGAAGGCACACTCACCAGGCAGACAAATAGAGGAAACCCTTTAACAGACACAGCACAGGTGGCTTCCTGTCACATTTGAAACATGTAGTGTTTGGTTTTTAGGGTAATCCTCCGTGAGCAACAGCCTGTCTCACATCAATATAGCGATTTGTCAGCTCCTGGAGATGGCTCCTCCAGATACATTTGTGCACATGTGTGATTTTGTGATAATAGGCACATTTCATTTCACACACTCCAACACTCACCTCACTCTGCATTTGTAGTAAGTGTGTAAAGTATGAGAGACAGGAGCACAAAAAGACAAAGATTCCCCTGTGTGTG
The DNA here is from genome assembly GCA_030272975.1 of Sparidentex hasta. Classification (NCBI taxonomy): domain Eukaryota; kingdom Metazoa; phylum Chordata; class Actinopteri; order Spariformes; family Sparidae; genus Sparidentex; species Sparidentex hasta. Next base: position 17,372 of record JARJLU010018398.1, on the reverse strand, counting down.
ATGCAGATCTGATAGTCTTTACAGAAAGATAAGCCCTGTGAATGGCTGTCACACTGAAGAGACTAAGTTGAATCCGTGTACATGTGAGCCTTATTTATTTATGTGTGTGTATGTGTCAGCAGACAGCTCAGAGTGACTCTCCAGATAAGCCTTATTCCATCTGAGTAACCTTTAATTAACTGAAAGGAATAGTTAATGAATGGCAGAAAGAGAACATTGATAGTGTGTGTGTGTGTGTGTGTGTGTGTGTGTGTGTGTGCATGATGCAAAAGAAGTGTGTTTTATTTTGAGCCCTAAAATCCATTTGTTTTATTGATATATGCATCCATTCCATCCAAGTACCAATGATTGTTGTGCTGCACACTGTATGCTTTAAAAGTTGTTGTTTCTACATAGACATAAATAAAAGATAGTCTGTTCATGCAAAAGCATTTGTATAAGTGTGTTCAGTGTGCATATACTGTATAAGTCAGATTGTTTTACAAATCTACTGAGTTGTAAATGTGACAAAATGCAACCTAAAGAGAAAAATTAATGTTGGTAATGAACATTTCTCCAAACCATCAAACCATGGATATGTTAAAACTTTGCATGTATTTATGTTTTATTCCTTCATCTTATGTTGGGACAACACTGTGCCTATGGTCTGGTTAGATCTGGGCATAAAAAAACCTTATTTATTTATTTTTTTTTTTTCATTTTGTGTTAACTCTTGTTATTTGATGGCACCCTTACTCAATATTATACTGTAGTAGCAGTATTATTGTTCTGTTACATGTTGTCTGGTGTGACGTCATTACACTCTACAACAGAGTAGCATGCCAGTCTATTCTCCGGACTTCAGTGTGAGACTGGATAACAGTTGGCCGAATATGTAATGCCATGTCTGCATGTTTAATGCTCCATCAAATATGCCTAATGATTGCTAAAGAGGCATCTATGTTTTACCTACTGCAATAAGAAGATTGCACATCTCAGTTCATGACAGACTTGGACAAGAGAGAGGACTCAGATGCAGTAATGGCAGAAGTAATGTCAAGTTTTATTATTCTGATTTGCAACTCTTCAGATGGAATGATAAACAAAATACTATAAAACTCTGAGGGACAGACAGACAAACAAACATAAAACAAAACAAAAAATGCTCCCGAAGGAGGAAAACCTATTTTGAACTATAACACTGGAATATGAAATATTACAAAAGCAAAACACTCCAAAGAGGATGGCACAAGGCTATGAAAATTATCTATTCTTTCTTAGAAATAAAAGGTTACAACAAAAAGCGCTCCCGAAGGATGAAAAGGAAAAGGCTATAAACAAATGCTAAACTAGAAATCAAAACCCTAACCAGAAAATTTAACAAACTCAAAATCACTCTCTAAAGAGGACAGATACAGAAAAACAAAACAAGGCAATACTTAACAAGACGAAGTTTCGAGACTGTGGAAATGGGCTTTGGTATACGACAAGACGACGAAATACTTTGGCGACGCAGACAGGGGAAGACAAAGACTTTATACACATGGGGGAGGGGAACACAGGTGGAAACAATCAAGGATTAGGGATGACATCAGACCAGGGACACAAGAGGAAGGGCAAGTGACCTGAAACGAGAGGAGAGTTATTTTCAAAATAAAACATGAATTCACAAGACAGACCCCAAGACAGGACATCCCTCACCGCAATGTGACAGTTCTATACTTTAAATCAGGATTGGGCAATGTAGTTAACTTTACATTTGGGGAGCATAAAACCCAATACCTACAAATGGCATGACTGGCTAAGACATGCCATGTCTATACTGAAATCCTCTAAATAAAGGGAATGAGAAAAGAATAGTGTTTGAGGGTTAAGCGGGTAGAAATACAGGAAAAAAACAATTTGAGATTGTGGCCCCATGTCTCGCATGTTACTTTTCAGTTTCCCTCCTTTCAGTGTTTTTCTGTTCCTTCCCTCACCTGTCCTCTCCCTGCTTCACTCCTCCTGTACCTCATTCCCTTCTTACTCTTTGTTCTCCCTCATGTCTTTGTCAGTTTGTCCTGTGTTGCCACCCCATGTTTTTCACCCATAGTATGTTTCTATGTAGCTCTCATGATTACTGGTTTGAACTTTGCTTTTGATTTTTACTTTACTCTTGGTTTGTACTTTGTTTTTGTTCACTACTTTGTATTTAGGCATTTGGCACTTCTTGGATTTTTGTTTATTCTAAGCTTTAGTTACTAAAGCTTGCCTTCCTTAATCTTGCCTCGCATGTGTTTGCTGCATTTTGGTCCTCATGTTTTATTTCAAGTGAAATTGTGGCCCCATGTCTCGCATGCTACTTTTCAGTTTCTCCCTCTCTGTGATTTTCTCTCCTTTCAGTGTTTTTCTGTTCCTTCCCTCACCTGTCCTCTCCCTGCTTCACTCCTCCTGTACCTCATTCCCTTCTTACTCTTTGTTCTCCCTCATGTCTTTGTCAGTTTGTCCTGTGTTGCCACCCTATGTTTCTCACCCATAGTATGTTTCTACGTAGCTCTCATGATTACTGGTTTGAATGTTGCTTTTGATTTGTACTTCACTCTTGCTTTGTACTTTGTTTTTGTTCGCTACTTTGTATTTAGGCATTTGGCTCTTCTTGGATATTATTCTAAGCTTTAGTTACCAAAGCTTGCCCTCTGCTGCAGCGAGGACAAAGCCTCTGAGCATGGGACACCTGCTCTACTACTTTACATTCCGTGATGTCACCTGTATATATTTAAAATCTATATTTAAATCTTTATTTTTTCATTTTTACTTCTACTTTTTTTACACTCATTGTGGATAGAGAGTAACAGAATTTCAATTCTCTGTATGTCTTGCACATATGCAGCATTGACAATAAAGCCAACTTTGAACTTTGAACTTTGAACTTTGAACTACCAAGTGAGCCGAATGGCGCCCCGGTCCTCACTTTTTTAGCAAAACGTAACACTGCTGCCAAGATGATATTTTACAGAGTGCAATTTAAAGCTTTATGTCCATGTTAGACCTGATTCCATGCCTGAATGGAAGATTTTAACATCCATGAAATATGAGCCATGCAGTACAGGCAGTTTTTCTTTAGCTTGTTTTGTTTGGTCAAATTTTACAACAAAAAGTGGCACATAGATCATACAAAGCATACAGATCTGGCAGTAGCTTTCTTGTATTTCATCACATGCATTTACACCAGTGTGTGAACCTAAAACCAGCATTTTTTTTAAAGATCCAATGTAAGGAAAGATAGTGTTTCCTATTAAATACACACATAATTTTTGTTCGGTCAAAACTCCAGAAGTCAAAATGTTGTAGAGAAGAGCATCAAAGTAGCAAGCAATGTTGTGCTGAATTGTATTATTGTATCATAGTATAATTCAAAAATGTTTATTTCTTATAATGGTGATGTAGTTTCTGGGCTCTCTTCCTCAATGGTGTCGGTGTGTAGTTTGATGATAAAAGAATTCTGCGGAGGCAAGGCTGGGTGGAATGATAGAGCAGTCTTTATTGAAACAAGCCTCAAGCCAGTGTCCGATCCATGAAAGCGGCTGCTTTTCTGGTATTCTCAAATCTATGGCAAAAGCAAGGCCAAAATGCTTTGCCCTCTGCCTGATCAGAACTCCTATCAGCCTTTGATCTTAGGAGATTACCAAGTGCCACCCTTCCTTCTCTTCCTGTGCAGGGGTTTTTAGAGTCCCTTTCCCAGTAGACACCTACTTCTCCTAATTGTTTACTTTGGTAAATTATCCAATAGACTAAAAGAGGAGTTGACCTGTCTCCCTGATCCTCTCCCATAGCTCATCTAACTTGGCTGAGGTTAACCTTATGTCTTGTCCCCAAAATGACCCAAATGGGTTCCCTGTCCTTCTACAGGAACATAAATGTTTAGGCATCTCCCACCATTTGGCATGCAGGTCAAACTCAGGTTTAGTGTTTTATGATGGCTTGGGTGTCTGCTAACTTCTGACACCCTCACAGTTGGAAACCAACTCCTGGACCTTCACTCACACAAAGAAACCCAGTCAGTCATCGCTAAATCTAAACTGTTTAAACTCAGAGATCAGAATGTGTTGCCATCCAGATACCTCAGTGACACAGCTTTTTTTTTTTCTCTCAGGTGATCTCAGTCCTGTTGGAAAATGTTATTTTCCTGACATCACTTGACAAAGATGGTTAACTCTGCATAGACAGCAGGGTGAGTACAACCAGGCCACTAATGTTGAAACTTAGGTGGATACTATGCCTGCTGCAGATTACCATCAGTAACCAAGTTAGTTATCATCACTAAGACTAAACCATAATATGAGCACAGCTGCTGTTTGTCTGATTTGCGTAAAGTGGCACAGAGTAAGGCCATGCCCACATAGACGCTTGCTGCTACAGGTGTACAGTGCTTTGCAAAAGAATTCACCCCCCTTGAACTTTTCCACATTTTGTCACATTTTAACCACAAATGTAAATGTATTTTGATGGGATTTTATATGATATACCAACACAAAGTGGTGCGTAATTGTGAAGTGGATTATTCATTTTACAAATAAAAAACAGAAAAGTGTGGTGTGCAAAAGTATTCACCCCCCTGAGTCAATACTTAGACTGTAGAACCATCTTTCACTGAAATGACAGCTACAAATCTTTTGCCGTGAGTCTCTACCAGTGATGCACATATAGAGACTGAAATATTTGCCCATTCTTCCGTGCAAAATAGCCTGAGCTTATTCTGATTGGATGGAGAGTGTCTGTGAACAGCAATTTTCAAGTCTTGCCAGAGATTTAAGTGGATTTAGGTCTGGACTTTGACTGTGCCATTCTAACACATGCATATTCTTTGATCTAAACCATTCCATTGTAGCTCTGGCTGTATGTTTAGGTTCATTGTCCTGTGGAAGGTGAAACTCCTCCCCAGTCTCAAGTCTTTTGCAGACTCTAACAGGTTTTCTTCAAAAATTGTCCTGTATTTAGCTCCATCCATCTTCCCATAGACTCAGACCAGCTTCCCCGTCCCTGCTGAAGAAAAGCATCTCCGCAGTATGATGCTGCCACCACCATGTTTCACAGTGAGAATGGTGTGTTCAGGGTCATGTGCAGTGTTAGCTTTCTGACACCTGAGATGTTCAAAGCTTGGGATATTTTTTCCATATCCTAACCATGCTTTAAACTTCTCCACAACTTTATCCTTGACCTGTCTGGTATGTTCTTTGGACTTCATGATGCTGTTTGTTCACTAATGTTCTCTAACACACCTCTGAGGCCTTCACAGAACAGCTGTATTTATACTAAGATTAGATTACACACAGGTTGACTCCATTTACTAATTAGATGACTTATAAAGGCAACTGGTTGCACTGAATTTTATTTAAGGGTATAAGAGTAAAGGGGGGTGAATACCACACTTTTCTGTTTTTTATTTGTAAAAAATCACTTTGTGTTGGTATATCACATAAAATCCCAATAAAATACATTTACATGGGTGGTTAAAATTTGACAAAATATGGAAAAATTCAAGGGGGGTGTATACTTTTGCAAGGCACTGCAGTTGCTTTAAGTTTTGGAAAAATTGCATTTTGGAAAAAACAGTGTGGTGCACCTGTGGAGCAGAGCTGCCTGTGCAACCGGCAAACATATGCAATTATTGTGTAAAACAGTATGACTCCGTGATTTTCATTGAAAAGCTGAACATATTTCAACTTCTCAAAACCATACAGGAACATTTTACCTGAACAGTCACAACTATAAATGGGTCTATCTTTCCTAACTTAACTAGACATTTATTGGCAGGCACAGATAATATACATTCAACATGAAAATACCAACACATCGTAATATTGAAATGAATGAATAGGTGGTTCGGGTTAAAATAGCTATGTCACGTATAAGGGATGTGTAAAAAAAAAAAAAGAAAAAAAAAAAGAAAATGTTTCACTTAATAATTCTTATCTCCCAAATCAGAATCAGTTGTCACTACCCTTGCAATGTCACAAGTTTGTTTTACCTCAAAAACTCTGCTTCTGCTCAGCTCTGGATCTAGTGAGTGCTCCATGGAGCATGGAGCACAGACAGAAGACAGGAGACAGCAAACAACAAACAATGACCAGACAAAGAGTGAGGGGAAACACAGAGACTAAATACACAGACACTAATGACATGACGAGGCACAGGTGAGGAGAGAGGAGGAAGGAAGCCAGGTGTGATAATGAGGGGGAGGATCACAGAGGAACAGACCAGGAGGGAACAAGACAACAGACAGAGGGAGCCAGAGGGGAGAACATAGGAGAAACTTAAAGGACACATGAGGGCATGGAAAATCAAAACATGAGACACAAGACATGGAGAAAGCTAAACACAACACAAGACATGGAAAAAGCAAAACATAATACAAGACATGGAAAAAGCAAAACATAACACAACACATGATACAAGGATGTAAATCAAATACAAGAAACCAAAAAACCAGACACAAGAACAAGACTCCTGACAGTGAGATTTCCAAAAATTCACCCCGCTGTCACTTCAGTGTTCATCTCTCTTCTTTTCCTTCAGTTATGAATGTACCTATGTGATGTTGACTTTTGGTTTCACAGTGAAGAAATACAGTGGCCTCCTGGCTCTGAGACCTGCGTGGACTTCATCGCTTGCTCTATTAATCACTTCCGCTGACTTCCTACTGCTGCAATAATCACTACAGCCACTAGGGGTCTGATAATATGCGTAAACATGGGTCGTCATAAGCTTCTTTCACAGTAGATCTATATGGTCTTTTCCTGATGAGGACGGCTGGAAAATTCTGTTTCATACAAACCACATTTTAGTTAAAGGCATAAAAATGATGTTCACTAACATGTATTTTCATGATGTGTGACAGTGTAGACAAATGCAACAAATAAGTCTGCACATTTACATTGAGACATTTTCTCCAGTTTTCATAGTAATTCAAACTGAGAAATAGCCTTGCCAAGTGCTACACCATTATCTTTAAAGGCGGATGTGTTTTTTGTTTTTGTTTCTACATAGTGTATTCAGTCCAAGATGAAATAACTTTTAAGCAAATGCTTAAAATCAATTTGAATCAAATCAAAAGTGAAATGTCTGTATAATAAAATGCCTGTGTGATAACTGAATTTGAAAACATTTCCCATCCTCACAATGTTTGTGGCACTCATGTAAAAGGCCAAGCCGCCAGTGATGAATGGCATACTATTCAAAAATCCTCGCTCTGTGGAAACTTGTTTGTTGTTGCTTTACTTTGAAATAGAACATCAATCATGTGAGGAGTGAAAGGGATTTACACAAGCACAGTCTTAATCTAATGGTCTGCCGCGCAAGGCGATGAAGAAATCACAAACCAAATTTGACAAAGCCAAATGTCAAAACATTTCCTTCTCATAGCGTTGGCGCGGTCCACATCGTGAAACTCAACCATGAGTATTCAGTGGTGGAGCGAAGCTTAATGTAAATGGGAAACAGAAGAAAAGCAAAGGATTGAAGGAAAAGAAAAAAGTATGTAAACTCTTTCAACCACTCAAATTAGAGGTTTTTATTGGATCAAAGGCACCCGGGCTTACACAGCGGCACACACACACACACAGTGAGCCTCCCGTTGTGTTGACGGCAGTGCTCACAGCAGTTATATGTTAATGCCAAATGAGTAGAGGGGATGGGAGGAGGAAATAAAGAGAAAGAATTAAGCAAGGCTGGGAGGGAGGGATATCAGAGGAGTGATAAGTACAAATAATTCTCTACTCTGCAGCGCTGCACAAACTGACATTGTCAAACAAATTGTCTGTGTGGCTTTAACAATGACTGAAAGTTATTTTCTAAGCCTCAAAGGAAATGGGAAGAGGAGAGAAAAGTGAGGAAATGAAGGAAAATAAATCTAAGTTAGACACATAAATGGGGCCAATATCAGATATAAGCCCGTCAGTTCAACGTCATCCACATCTGGAAGGTCGATGCATAGCACTTAACAAAAAATTGTTAACTGACTCACTCTAATGCACTATTTTACACATGATGGCAACATGCTTGGGAAATTAGTTCCAAGGAAGACTAGCTTTAGTATGCAAAAGTGAAACTAGAACTAACTAACCCTAAGTTGTAATTTCCTCAAAAGCAGGTTCAAAATCGGAGACGATATACACTGATCAGGCATTACATTATGACCACCTGCCTAATATTGTGTTGGTCCCCCTTTTGCTGCCAAAACAGCCCTGACCCATTGAGGCATGGACTCCACCAGACCCCTGAAGGCGTGCTGTGGTATCTGGCACCAGTATATTAGCAGCAGATCCCTTAAGTCCTGTAAATTGCGAGGTGGGGCCTCTATGGATTGGACTTGTTTGTCCATCACATCCTACAAATAAGTAAGTAAGTACATTTTTATTTATATAGCATTTCAACAAAGTTAGCAAAGTGCTGTGCAGGGTACAGAAAACATAAAACATAATTAAAAATACAATCAAAAACAAACATAAAAATAAACAAAATAAAATGAATAAGATGAAATAAAATAAACATACATGCACAGATATGTGCAAAGAATAATTACAGTTCTATTGTAGGGAATGCAAAATGATAGAGATGGGTTTTGAGAAGTTTTCTGAAGACATTTAGTGATTCAGCTGATTTGACGGAAGAGGGTAGACTGTTCCAGAGGGATGGTTGAGACAGGTGAATTATTAGCATTATTACAGTAGTCAAGGCAAGAGAAAATCAGGGTGTAGATTATAAGTTCAAGATGTCTGGTTGTTAGCATCACTTTGACTTTTCAGATGTTCCAGAGTTGAAAAAAGCAGGATTGTACAAGTTTGTTTATGTTCATGTATGTCAGATGTTAAAGGAGCGGAGCCTCCTCAGAAAATAGAGGCGCCTCTATCCCTTCTTGTAGAGGACTTCAGTTTTCTTAGTCCAGTCCAGTTTATTGTAGATGAACACACCGAGATAGATAGTGTTCTACGATGTCCATGTTATGCCCCAGGATGGAAACTGGGGTCACTGGTGTCCTGGTTCTCCTCAGATCCACCACCAGCTCCTTAGTCTTTGCTCTGCTGGGCTGCAGGTGGTTCAGCTCACACCACAAAACAAAGTTATCCACCACAGCTCTGTCTTCAGCCTCATCAACCTTGCTGATACATCCAACAACAGCAGAGTCATGAGAGAACTTCTGAAGATGGCAAGATTCTGTCTGGTAGCTGAAGTCCTTGGTGTAAAGGGTGAAGTGGAAAGGAGGAGGACAGTCCCTTGTGGGGCTCCAGTGTTGCTGACCACTGCATCTGACACACAGTGCCGCAGGTGCATGTACTGTGGTCAGCCAGTGAGGTAATCCACAATCCAGGACACAATGGGGGAACCACCAGCATCATCGTCAGCTTTTCACCCACTAGAGCAGGCCTGATGGTATTGAAAGCACTGGAGAAGTCAAGAACATGACCCTCACAGTGCTCCCTGGCTTGTCCAGGTGGGCATAGACACGGTTCAGCAGGTAGATGATGCCATCCTTAACTCCAATCTAGGGCTGGTAGGCGAACTGGAGGGGATCCAGGTGTGGCCTGACCATAGGTCTGAGCTAATCCAGGACGAGTCTCTCCAGAGTCTTCATGATATGCGACGTCAGTGCCACCAGTTGGTAGGCCGAGAAACCAATGGGCTGCGGCATCTTTGGCACAGGAACGAGGCAGGATGTCTTCCATATCAAAGGGAACCTCTGAAGGCTCAGGCTCATGTTGAAGACACGATGAAGCACTCCACAGAGCTGTTCGGTGCAGGGTCTGAGAATCCGTGGGCTGACACCATCAGGGCCTGCAGCCTTACCAGCGGGAAGTTTGCTCAGCTGTCTCCTAACATGAAGCGGTGTAAACGGTGCAGATCGAGAAGAGGGAGAGTTGGAATCCATAGTGAGAGAAAAGCAGGTAGCATGGGAGCCAGAGGAGGTGTGAGGAGTGGGAGATGGGTGTGAGGGGCTCATCAAGTTAGATGAGGTGGTATCAGGAAGAAGCAGTGGTGGCTGGAGATAGCTAACAAACCTAATGAAGAACAGATTTAACTCATTGGCCCTAGCCACACTACCATCAGCTCCACTGCTAGCTGATCTGAAATCAGTGATGGTCCTCATATCACTCCAGATCTCCCTTGTGTTATTCTGCTGGAGTTTCCTCTCCAGCTTCCTTCTGTAGCCGTCCTTAGCTTCTTTGATCCTCACATTCAGCTCCCTCTGAATGTCCCTCAGCTCCTTCTGGTTGAGTATGGCTTTGAGGTCTTTTGTTACCCAAGGCTTGTTGTTTCACATAGTCCTTGCTGGGACAATGCCATCCACACAGAAATTGATGAAGTCTGTAATGCACTCAGTAAGCCCACCAATGTCCTTTCTATGTGGCTCACAAAGTACATTCCAGTCATTCACCTCAAAACAGCCCTGCAGTGCCTCATAGCAGTCCTCTGACCATGTCCTCACTGTCTTTGTGGTCGCACCAAGAAGCACCAAGTTATGATCTGATCTTCCCAGCAGAGGAAGGAACATGGAGGTGTATGCATCCTTAACATTAGCATACAGCAGGTCCAGGGTCTTCTCCTCTCTGGTTTTACAGGTTACAGGTCTGCGTACATTTCGGGAGTGTCTTTTTAATGGAGACAAGGTTGAAGTCACTTGAGATTATGATGCGAGCACTCGGGCGTGCAGTCTGTAGTCCGGCTGTTGTAGAGTGAATGACATCACATACCGACGTCGGTTTAGTGGACGGGGGAATATACACAGCCACTACAATATCCTGCGAGAATTCACAGGGTAAATAGTACGGACAGAGACCCACAGCCAACCATTGAATATCGGGGTTGCAGATGTGGTCTTTGACGGTAATGTGACCAATATTGCATCACCTGTTGTACACATAAACAGCCCCACTCCTTTACGCTTACCAGTCGTAGTGCAGTCCCCGTCACCCCGGACAGTGTGGAAACCCTTCGGTGGAGACATTGTGTTCAGGAACATCTGTGCGTAGCCATGACTCTGAGAAAATCAACAGACTACACTCCAGGTATTCCAGATGACTCCGGGTTAGCACTGTAAGCTCGTCCATTTTATTCCCTAGTGATCTCACGTTGCCAATGATGAGAGATGGGAAACAAAGCTGTATGTCTTCCTCTCCGCAAGTCTCCAGTGTTTGGCTCCTTTCCTCCGCTGTAGCGATCCTTTCCCTCTGCATCCCTGGTGTGTGTCATCCTCAGTTCAGCAGGGATATCCTCCATCACCATAGCCAAGCTGGCTTTTCTATATAAAAAGGGCTAGTGTGATTCACTTCACCTGTCAGTGGTCATAGTGTTATGCCTGTGTAGCACCTGAAGAAAATGTTATTTTCTTTTATTATTATCTATTTTACATATCTGTCAGTAATAGACAGTTTCAGCTCTGCTGCGCGAGTATGTTTCCTTTTACTTGCCAGCAGGGGGCAGACTTGATATTGACTGTCAGCCAAGTAGTAGAAGCAGAAGAGAGTTTTTTGGTGAGTTGTTAGACTGAGCCTGCGTAGCAGCAGTGGAACAAAGTGTGTACCTGGTGCTGCATTTATCATGTTGAGTTGTTTTGTCAGCCCTGCCTTGGAGTAATCAGGCCCAGTTCTAGGCATGGGCAAAAAAATAAAGTATATATTCAAATATATTATGTTGTAATTTATTCCCATAAATGCTGCTCAGAGTAATCACAGTACACGGCTCATCTGCCAACAGGGCTGGATCTGTCTCTCTCTTGCGCCATGCATACAGTCAATAGCAGCTTCTCTCGGTTAGCATCACATTAGATACCACGGGCACTCAAGATAGTTTGAGCCACAGGAATGTTAGCTGTTGTTAGCATGCCTGCTAGCAACTGATAGTAGTAGCATAGTCCTATTGGCAGCTGCTGTGGAGTTTTGTTTTTAAAATCAAGTGCAGTTTGAGCTAGCACTGGCGCTTGTACTGCTAGCACTAATGTTAGTGACACAGCTGAGCCAGCGCACCAGGGAGAAAGACAGGACGCTGAGGAATATGAGCAAGAGCAGGTATGTCAAATCAACATTATTTTTACAACCATAGCTTTTAAACATTTTGTTGAAAAACATCAGTAGGAAAATAACGATCAATTAATTGTTGATACATGAATAATGATACAATGTTAAAAGATCAACTCTGAATTAAGGATTTGTTGAGTCGTGATAAAAGCGCTTTCTACATCTCCCGGCGTACTTGGAGAGCAAGTCCAGTCTGATTGATCATTTTGGAAGATCGTTCAATACAAGGGCTTGATTGGAGGACGGTGGTTGTCCATCACACAATGGCTAGAGTGACTAGAACTGGATGCTATTGTCATTCTCTTTAGCTAGCTAGCTAGCTAACTAAAGCGAATGACAAGGCATTAATATGCTAGCTCTAGCTAGCTAGCTAAAGAGAATGACACAAAATTAAAATGCTAGCGCTAGCTACCTAAAGAGGAAGACTATGCAGATTTCAGCAGATGAGTGTTGTTCCAAATCGAATGCTCCGTGGTGCACTTACCGGAAATTACAATCGCAACAACCGCCGCGATCTTAATTTCGACCTACAACCTCCGTTAACGCAGGCAATGTGGAGAATGACGTCGTCATCAACGTTACCTCCTCCTCCTGACAGTGACAGACAATGTAGGTGTAATTTAAACCTATTCTATGTAATGCATGCTTTTTTTGGTGGGAGATTACTTTTATAATCAAGTTATTATAGTCGTAGTCATGACATTATGATGATATAAATGATCAAGTTTAGTCTTCAAGTTTAGTGTACTAGTACTACTAATGCTGTTTCTTCTTACCATGTGGAGCCTTCATTCTTGAATTGAAAGTGCAAACGTTTTACATACCCAGGTTACTGTGTGAAAATACATAACAGAGATAACTTCAAAGAGGCTTTGATTGTCATGCCTGATTGCCATGTACAGTGTGCAGAATGACCTTGCTTTCTTAAGAAAACTGTCAAAATGTCTAATAGGCAACATAGTAGCAGGATTTACTGTCCACAATAGTTCCAACAGTAGCCTAATAGGAGTGCAATGCAAAGACGACACATCAACTTTAAAATGACAGATCTTATTAAATAATGTTTAAAGAATTAAATTAGTTAAACTTCAATAATAAACAAATGATAACCAATGAATTAATGTCCACTTTCTCTTACAGCCTCCCAACCCCAGGCGGTACTGTCAGCAAAATGCTACTGTGCCGATTCTCAAACTTTTTTTGATGGCCAGAGTGACCTGCAGGTTGATTTCTGTTTGTCCAGGGGATCTTTTGATGCCCTAATGGAAGCCATGGGGAGTGACGCAGATCACGGCTTGGACCCGGAAATTGCCTGCCTGGTGTCCCTGTTCTGGTTGGCTAGTGGTACATCCTATCATGTCATCTCCCGGGCTTTCAACATGCCACAAACATCCTTCTACCATGCCATCCACACCACCACTGCGAAGATTGTCCACCATCCCACAGAGGAGGAGTTGGTGACGGTGGGAGCCGGATTTGCTCGTATGGCAGGGTCGGGGGCCTTCAACAGGGTGGTTGGGAGCATTGACAGCTGCCACGTCCGAGTAAAGCCACCTGCACAAGATGCCGACTGCTTAACTGGAAGCTTTTTTATTCGGTTCAGCTCCAGGCTGTGGTTGACCACACAGCTAAATGTATTGATGTGTGTGGGGTACACTGGGTCAGTGCATGAATCAGGGGTACTGAAGAACAGCCCGCTGTACATTGAGAAGCAGTACCCTCCACCAGGGTACTGCCTCATCGGGGATGGTGGGTACCCCTGTCTGTCCTACCCCAATGACCCTGATGACCCCCACCGTCAGCCTCTCAGGAGCCAGGAGCCAGCAGCAGGCAGCGTACAACAGCCAGCTGGCAAAGGCCCGAGTAGTGGTGGAGTAGGCCTTTGGGATCCGCTGCACCATCCTCCACAATATTTGCTCTGTGGGATGGTGGACAATCTTCGCATGCTGGACCCTGAGGACGGCAAGGACGGCGTGGCTGGAGCAGCAGAGGAAGAGGAGCCAGGACGGGAGTCAGCACCCCCAGGCACCGTCTCTGGAGCTGAGGAGAGAAATAGAATGGCAGCGCTGTGTTATGCACCTGACCATGACTACATTTAATTAAATAATTTGGCCAATTTCAACACCTGTGTATGAACATTGATTTATTTATCAAACATATAAAACATTCAAAAAAAACAACAGCATAACATAACAAATTATTTAAATATCTGAGCAGTAAAATTTTTTTCAAAACAAAGTAAAACACACTAAAGAAATTCATTTAAGAACATAAACTAATAATTAACAAAACCTCATTTTGGAGCCAGCCTCTCCAGAATTGCCAGGAAGCAGTGATCCATGGCTGCAGCTTCCTGGTCCCTCCTTTCATCTCCCGCTCTCATCTCCTCTCACACAGCTCGCTGCGCCTCCTCTCTTCCCTCTCTCAGCTGTCTGTCTGGCCTGTTTTGCCTCTCTCCTCTCGTCTCTCTCTCCCTCTTCTCAGTCTGCAATTTCCTCCACTCCTGTTCACCCTGGCTCCTGAGCTCTTGAAGCACTTCCACAATGTCCACCCATCGTCTTTTTGGGGTGGACGCTGTGGAAGTTGTGGTAGTTGTGGGCATCAGACTGCCCAAGGCAGTCTCCTCTGCTGCCTAAACCTGCCTAGCCCTTTCTGGTGTAGTCACAGCCCTGGGCACACATGGCAATGAGGACAGGTGGCGTCACAGACGGCCTGTTCCCAATTAAAGAACAACAACAAAACACACAATAAGTTCTGGTTATGATCGCATTCATGAAACAAAAAAAATTCTAAATAATAATGATAAATAATGCTTTACTATTTTTCAGTTCAACTGCTATATAGAAATCACTGCTCAGAGAATCTGTAAAGCTGACATGGACGTAAGGCATGATGTGAAAACAGGCAAAATTAACCAACCTTGTGTCTTCGTTTCAAGTTCTCCCATTTTTTTAAGGAACGCAGTGGTCACCCTGCCCACCATTCCTCTCTCTTCCAGGAACACTCTGGTTAATGTGTAATAGGGGCACATAAACACAATAGTACAAGTAGCACAACAAATCAGTCTACAGATTGAGCAGATGACAAGTGATTTCGCAGCAACATTTGATATGTATATTGGTAGACTAGACAATAACTATAAATAAACACCATGCGTAGGCACTTACTTATATCCAGCTGCATTCGTTAGTCTCCCACCACTGAGGACCTTTTGGCCACATGCCACCACACAAAACAGGCCATGTCCTCATTAGTCCCTATAACGAAGAACAAGACGCAAATACGAATAGACTATGATTTGTGAGCTAAGGAACCCCAAAATTAGGTTTCACGTTTATATACCACAGGGTAGCTAGTGCTTACATGTGATCACAAAAAAGACATCTGACGCAGTGGTACGTCTTGAAGACCACTAACATTAGTACTCTTCTAGTGCAGTAATGATTTGTATTGACTTTCATTACAAGTTCCCCATGCATTTAATATCAAAACATTTACAAAAATGTTACACGTCGGCAAGATAAATAAATGTATATCGAGTTAGCTGCTAACTCGGCTTGTCAGCATGCTTCATCTTGTTAGCCATTAGCAGCTAACTAATCGCTAACAAGCTGAAGCATGCTGAGCCAGAGAATAACAACAACTTTAATCACAAGCAAAGTGTTACTACAGTTAAAAGAACTATTTAGAGGTGATTGCAAAATATAAATATGACCATGTAAAACAACAGAACTTACATCTGTAAGGTTCGGGAGCTGCAGCACTGTCATCTCAGTAGCCATTTAATTATTTATTTTTTTTCGAGCTGAGTGTCTCTGCCTGGAGCCGCCTCTTCTTCTTTGGTGAAACGCTTAGAAAAATCATACCAAAAATGATGTTCATCAGGATTTAATGACATTTCAAACGTAAAAATAAAGATACAATTTCAACCCAGTTACATTTCCATCTTTTGTGACAGATTTAGCCAACTGCACTACTTTCTAGAGGGCGTGAACTTTCATTAAAGGTGTCAGTCTTTCAAATTGAACAATTGGCTCCTGAGATATTGATGCTCTTCATGAAAACATTGCTTGGATTAGCTCATATCAATACGAAACACATTCACCGAGTTGCACAGTGCAGAGTTTAGTGCCTAAACATATCTCTACCAAAATCTCTCTCTATATATCTATATTTAGTTTTTAATTTCACTCCCAGATGTATCACAAAAAATGGAGGCGACAAAATGCACAATTACGCACATTGGTGGAGTTAAGTGACCCAGATGAGAATCCAGGTCTCTCAAATGAGAATCCAGGCCCCTCTTTTGCTTATAGCCCAACAGACATACAGACACAGGAGCAGTCTGATATAGGAGAAGACGAGTATCGAGATGATATAAAGCATAAAGTGGAGATGGGACTTTTGAAAATGTGCTCACAGCAATGTTCCCTCTAAGCTGCGCGCTTGCGCAGTTGTGCACTGCTTTCACGTTCTCAGCGCACAAGAAAATCTATGTAGCGCACAAAATAAAAATCAACATAGACGTATTAAACGTCTCTAATTAATTAGACCAATAATATTGCCTTCTGTACCATTTTCCGTCGTAACTCAGTGAGTGACAGGTGTCCAGCTAATGATACGATAAGGTTCACGTACGCTACGCAGCCAATCATGGCATTGACAGTGCCCCAGTGCCCTGCCTGTACGTGCCGTGTGCAGGTCAGCAAGAAGCTAACAACAGTGCGGCGCCGGCGGAGTTAAAGGTGACATATTATGCTCATTCCTGCTTCCTGACATGGTTCCCTGATGTCTAAATGGAATGTTAGTAACATGCTTTGGTCGAAAAATCTTAAGGATTGAGCACAGCAAGGTTCTTGAAACACCAGTTTCACAGCCCTCCTCCATGCGGTTGGTTTCAGTGCCTCTCCCTTTAAATGCTAATGAGCTACTACGCGCGCCGCCCAAAGATGTATTGGCGCCGCCCACCTCTCCCTGCCTGCGGAAGACGTGAGGGCGGCATTGTGTGACCATGGCAACGGCTGAATTACCGGAAGAAATGGCCGCCGGACAACAAACTTCGGTGCAATCGTACATGTTCGAGCCGGAGTCCGACCCAGAACAACAAGAGGCTCCAGAAGAAGTTCAGCATGAACATGGATGTTTCTCAGTGGTTAGTAGTTTACTTTTCTTTCGACATTACTTGTCACTTGTTACTGCATAGACAAACGGAAGTTTTACGGGCTTAGTAGCCGTCTGCCCCGCGCTGTTACAGATCACAACCCCCTTCTCCTGCCTCGAGTGTTTACATAACAAAGCTTAGCCAAACCTCGACCGGCGTTTACTGCTCTTCAGTTGCAGTAA
>JARJLU010018397.1:15902-33057 GCA_030272975.1 Sparidentex hasta | reverse complement strand
TTTTTTTTTCTATACAGTTCAGCTTTTTGTTACTTCACATGAAGGCTGCAGAGAGTGTAGTACCCTAAATCTGTTCCTCAGCAGGTATTTTAGTTATAACAACATTCATCTAGCTAAGCATTTATGTGTTTATATATGCACTATTTATTTAATTTGGGAAATCAAACGACCCGTCACGGACCTGTTAGGGCCCCAACACAGAGGAACAGAAATTTTATGAGGGGTTCTTCTGTGAGTGTTCACGCATACTAAGCCGAACATGTTGCTGAGTTATAAATCTGAGATGTGAGATGAATTTAAAACTCTCTCTCTCTCCATATCATTGGGAGGTAATGCACCTCTGCACCTATAGCCAGGGAAAACAATTAGTGTCTGTGTCTTGATTCCCTTTGGCTATTTCCATAAGAAGTACTTGGGAAAGAATCACAGCAGTGAGAAACCAGCCACTGTGACATTTACAGGGCGTCGAGCAATGACGCAGTGACAGACCTCACTGCTGGCTCAGCCCTTTCCGTTTCCATGAGGACAAAAGCATGTAAACCCATTTTGGATCACCGCATTTTTAACCAGTAGATTGCCCAAAAATGTTTCTGCATGCTAAGCATCAAGGAATTACTGGAATTGGTTCTGGCAGGTTCACCACCTATGACTTGAAGGAAAGGCACTTTCATGTTCAGGTGGGACTGGAACACAACAAGTTCCTGTTTTCAGGGAATAATATGAGGACAATCTAGACAGAACTTCCCACAAAAAAGACTCCACCACCATTGCAAACACTTGAAACATTTTCTATACGCATGTTGACATATGAAAGCCCTCCATTTTCGAGAGGATACCCTTCCCTTCACACTAACAGATGTCTGATAGCTGCTGGGCAGGTGCAAACCTGACAATGCACCAAGGCCAGATGGCATCCCAACAAGGGTGTCCAAGCTCTGTGCCATGGAGCACCATTCCATCCTCAACTCTATCTTCTGCATCAATACCGACCTTCTGGAATCCATCTACCACCATGCCACTATTCCAAAGAACACCAACCACAAATGGGTGCACAAAGGATGCTGTGTCAAGTCTCCTCCACTCCCTAATCCTAAAACTACAATCACCAGGCAACTTAGCTATTCTTGTTGACTTCATCTCTGCCTTCATTGCAAATCAATGCAACCACATAATCAGGAAACTTCAGCATCTAAACATCCCTCCACTCCTCATCAGCTAGGTTCAGAATTTCCTTAGCGACAGACCACAGGGTGTTGTGCACATCATCATCACCCATCATCACCCATCATCACGTATCATCCTGTACCATCTCCAGCACTGCAGCTGCTCAGGGCTGTGTCCTCAGCTCCTTCCTTTACACCCTGTAAACAACTATCTGGATGCACCCTTCACCCTTCATCACATATTTCAAATAATCGGATGAAACGGCCACACTTGCACAACTCAATGACAATAACTCCTTTACAGCCTATCAAGACTCAGTTTCTCACTTTATATAATGGTGCAGTGATAATGACCTGTAGCTGATACCCACCTCCATCCATGGCTATGTAGTTTAGCAAGTAAGCCGCTTCAAATATATCTGACCTATTTATTTACTCAGTTTTGATCCCTCCTATTGATAAAAAAAAAAACATGAAAAAAATAAATGGTAGGATTTGATCTCGGTGTCTCATAGCAAGAACGTTCCGGGTTGAACATGACCCGGCCGCCCAGGACTGTTATGGAGTTTGCATTCCAAAGACATGGGGTGAGGTGATGTGGGAATTGCCTGTAGGATAAGCAGTTACAGAAAACTGGTGCATACTCATTTCATCACTTGAAACTAGAACAAGTATAAAATAATGAATGCAGTCTTGGATTTATTGGCCTAGAGGGAGATGTGTTTTAAGTGCCAGTACAACCTAGAATAGATTCATACTGATATACACACAAAGACAATTCATAAAACCATCAGGTAAACATTCATAAATCATAGCTTACAACACTGTCAATTAGCAGAAGGGACAAAACTAAAGATGAAGCAAGTTCATCTCTATTTTTTCTATTTTCAAACTCATAGCTGCATCTCAGCCTAGCCCTCTATTTGCCCTTGCACTTCCCGTCTCGAAGACGTGAACCACAAAGCCATCACACATTCACAATAGTACTGACCAACCCCTCAAACAACATTTCACATTACTACCATTTGGTCACAGATACAGGGCTTTAAAATAGAGATGAACTTGCTTCATCTTTAGTTTTGTCCCTTCTGCTAATTGACAATGTTGTAAGCTATGATTTATGAATGTTTACCTGATGGTTTTATGAATTGTCTTTGTGTGTATATCAGTATGAATCTATTCTAGGTTGTACTGGCACTTAAAACACATCTCCCTCTAGGCCAATAAATCCAAGACTGCATTCATTATTTTATACTTGTTCTAGTTTCAAGTGATGAAATGAGTATGCACCAGTTTTCTGTAACTGCTTATCCTACAGGCAATTCCCACATCACCTCACCCCATGTCTTTGGAATGCAAACTCCATAACAGTCCTGGGCGGCCGGGTCATGTTCAACCCGGAACGTTCTTGCTATGAGACACCGAGATCAAATCCTACCTTTTTGCCAATGAAATAGCCTGAAACCATGTAGAAGTGACAGTTCTGCCACTGCCAAAGCTCTGCTTGGTAATCCTTTCAGTGCAGGATCATATAGAATACCTTCTGCATATCATGTCACGTTAATCCAGCCAAGTTTCTAAACTTCACTGCATTAGATGTCTTTTCTCCAAGTTTCTCCAAGTCTCTCCCTCTCTCTCTTTTTCTCTCTCAATCTGTCGCTGGCACTTGGACAGCTTTGAGATTTAGCTTTTATTCACACCTCATTTTCATCCATCTGTGCAACAAGCACACATGGATTCGCAGGTAACTCTGTGATTAATATGTCTCTGTGTGTTTCGTCTTCACACTGAAACATGCTTGCACCAATTAATTACAAAACTGCTGTGGTAATATTTGCTCAGCCTCTTTATCATTCCACACTGCAAATTAATAGAAACAACAATTGGTGTTAGAGGCAGCACATTTGCTTGTTAATCATCGTACCTATGCTGAGGTCACAAAACAGCCATTCAGTTTAGAGCCTCAGGTCCAACACCCTTAGTCCAAATAATCTGTGCATTATGGGCTACACTGGTATACATACACATATTAGAGTTTCCGTGCCATATTGCATTCACATATTTGACCTGACTTTCGAGGTAGATGGTTGTGGAGTTGAACCAGATGTGTAGGCTGCAAAATCAGTCCCCACAGTACAAGACTTTGTTTCAGTATTTGCAAGTATGAAACTATTTGTTTTTCATGAGACCTCGGGACAATTTCTAACTGTTTGTGACAAAATGTGTGGGATATTTTTCGATAAAAAGTCCCAAAATTTCCAGCCATGCTGGAGCCGACCCATAAAAGGGTGTTAGTGAGAGGACTACAAAATAATTGTGAAAAAGTGAAAGAAAAAAAAATAATTGGAAGTTAATTTTAATGAAATGACATATATCCACCTTAATCTTAGGGTCGTTGACATATGATTATGGGTGGAAATTCCAGTGGGATAGCAGAAGTAGAGGTAAACTTGGAAGACTTAAATCAGTGGATAACAGTGTTATTTTTTCTAAAATTACATTGCAATAAGTGTATAACTAGCTAGTTGTGTAGCATCTGTTTATGAAAACCTAAATAATTATTTATGGCTGTACAAATAATCAAAACAAGCTAAATTTGTGGCTCGACCAACAGTGTTTTGAATATGCCCCAAGCACAAAAAGGGGTTGTTCCTGTCTACTTACAGACAATAAAACTAAGAGCATGGCCGGAAAATCTTAAGTTTAAGAGACCATGAAAAGCTCATTTCATTTTGTGGACAAATAGCCAACAGAGGAAAAAAAAAATCCTCATCCTTTGCTGTGGCTAGGCTACAAAAGACCACCAGAGAAGAAAAATGTGTTCTGAAAAGCAGTGACAGCAGTGTCAGGACACAGTCAGGTATGATTCATGTGTGGCAGATGAAATATTTAGATGTTTTTACTCAGGTAAAAGTAGCAGTCCTACAATTTGACAATTGTATGCTCTGGTACATGTAAAAATCTCATATGCATCAAAGAATTATTTACTGTATGGTGGCAAGATTTACTGTAGGCTATATATTTCATAGCATCATAATGTTTTTAAAATCCTAACCTGAAAATTGACTAGTGTAGAGCAATAGTTATCTCTAAATTTGTGTGAAGCTGAAAAACTATGTTGCACAAAATTGAAATTCTCAGGATTTTTTCACAATAATGCAACTATCAGAAAACAGACATTTTACCTTCCACAGTACTGCAGCTGCATGGCTGCAAGATCACCATTGTCCTGCTACACATGAGCGCCCAGCTGTTTGTGTTTCACCTAACGCTGACAATAAAACCCAGGCCTAGTGATGTGGGACTAAAAGCTTCTGGCTAGGTGCTGTGTTGGCCTTAAGGTACATAAGGTTGTCATCTACCTCTTCCAGCAAAACGCTACCTACCATAGCACTTTTAACATTATTCATAACATTGCAGTCTGTTCCAACAGAGTCAGTGAAATAGGTAAATATACTACTGTATGTCATATACAAGTACAGGTACAAGTCTAATGTACATATCTGTTTTCTTTTATATATATTTGTGCTCTCAACATCATTGAAAATGAAGGCTTAACCTCAGTGATTTTTTGAAGTTTCAATAAAGGTTGAAGGAATGAATTAATTAATATTTTGCCGCTTTTTTAGGTGATCCTCCCATCCCTTGAAAGTGGTTGGCAGCGGTATGATAATGTCATCCCATTTGCGATGTGAAAAGTGGTGTCCCCACATCTTCATCCTCTGACTGTGTCAAAAAGGAGGACTAGCATTAGCTGTAACCATGGACACAAGCTCTGGTTTGGGCGGAGGTCTTTTACAGTGTAGGTGAATAGATTGTGGTTTGTGTTTCTCACAGGACCGAAAAAAGACTCAATAAATTCAACACGTACTCTATGGAGAACCCTCGCACAGTTTTACCTGCGACTTCTCATCGCTTTATGTTTTGTGTGATTTCGGTCAAGTTTTCTCTTCCTTGCAGCTGCTCTTCCCTCAGATCTCAGATATTTGGTATGGGGGCCCAGATCCCCACACATATCAAACACATTTGAAAGTCAAGTCGAGTCCCTGTTACATATAAAGCCCAGTGCGACCTGATCAAAATATGCCTCAAGGGAATTATAATCTGTACTCCATACAGCACCCTCTATCCATAGACCCTCTATTTAATAGGGAAATTAATTTTGCCTGGTTCTCAACAGGGACTTTTTAAATCATTTTTTGTGTTTATGGGGTAATATGGTCCTCATGGAAACTGTGTGTTGGACTATCTTATCTCTGAAAAAACGACTAAAATAAATAGTTGTCATAAATGAAAATTAATTTAGGTTCTAATACTGCTTTATTTGAGCCAAATCTGCCCATCAGGATCAATGTATCCAGTTATTCATCAACCAAAGATAGAATACAATGTATTACAAAGGGAAATACAAAAGTAACTTAAGCCTACAGAACAGTAGCTTTTAGAATAAGATGCCTGTTTTGGCACCATCCCTTGCTCATCTTTTTGTGAATTTTAGATTATCCTCCACTTCGTAAACATATTCTGTCCACACACCCGTCTGAGCTGTTTGAAACACACTGTTGATGATGGATGGGGTGTTTTGATTTGACTTGATTCAGTGCAGCACAGTCTCAGATTCTGTGCATTACACATCACAATCGCTGTTCAAACCCAGGAAAAAAAAAAAGGCAAAATAGCTACTGTTTAGGTAATTATTGACTTCTGCTGTAAAGTACAAGTCTAATGTTGTTAATTATGTTAATGTCTGCACAGGGTAGTCTCTGAAGCATTGAAGTGTGTCACTTGACTTTCTAGCAGAGACATTCCCTCTAGACTGTTGCTACAATAACACTGAATAATTTAATAAGCAAACACACACACCAATGTGGTGTCTTACTTGTTAGCTAATAAAATCACAGCTTATTAAAGGCAGTGCTGTTTTTTCAGCTTGTCTGTGTAACGGGGTGATGGCCATCAGAGTCTGCGGCAGAGACGGTAGCCCTCTACATAGCCGTAGCACCGAGCTCCGTGTCCCCAGGCTACACAAGCCTGAATTGTTTTGTATTAGCCAAAAGACAAAAGGAAAGAACCCCAGCACGGTGATTAAATCAAGCAGATAAAACCTATTGAGATGATGTGCTTGATACCAGAGAGTAGAGAGAGGTAGGGTATGGAAGACAGGATGGGGAGGAAAAACAATATTTTTTTCTAACTATTCCAACTCAAGGTTCTGTGATCCAAAGTGTTTATGATCACATGAATACAATTCACAAGGAAAGACCAGCATACTGAATACATTTATAATAATGGGTGAATATATTTCCAGCGGCAATTTCTATGAATCTACATTTAATAAGTCAGTTCCCTTTTCATAGCCGTTAACTAAGGACTGACACTATCGGTAAGTGTTGTTTAACTGCATCTTCCATGTTAATCAAGATAGAAAGACAATAGTCTCCTGGATCAGTTGATGTTATGGCCATGAAATATAACTATTTAAGTTTTACACCAGACAAAACATGTCTGTTTGGGTTGGTACATGGCCCTAACTATTACAATACCCAGGAGCATCAGCTGTCATTGCTATGTCACAGACATGAGAGTTGTGGCAAATCTAGAATGGTTTGCAGTTTCAACTAGAACAATAATAATGCTTTTTTTAGTTGTTTTTTTGTTTTTTTAAAAAGGCAAATGTTCTGTGCAAAATTGACCCTATTCACATAGTGGCCATTTCTCTCTGACTTTGTGCTCAGGATGGGGAGCTCTAATGATAGGATTATGTTATGCTCCTGTGTTATCCAGTATTTTTAGTCACAAGCTGTAACAAATGTGTCCAAGACATAGATTAATACTTAAAAGTATAATTTAAGCCTGTTACAATTTATAGGTGGCTGTTAAGTTGGACACAAAAGTGGACACTAAGATAGGAAGAAGGTAGAAAGGATTAAGAACAACAAGGTTAGCTTTATTTCACAAAAACTTTGTAAAAAAAAAAAAAAAAAAAAGAAAAAAAGAAAAAAACATCAAATTAAATCACAGAAACACAAACTGTCATTGACAAAGCCTTTCGTATCTTATCGTTTCATATAGTGCAGCACTGTTAAACAGCTTGGAAGTGAGAGGTTAGCTGTTGTCTAAGAGAAGCGTATGCAGTTTTACCTGAATAAAATGTCCCTTGATATTGTCTTTTAATTAATTTGCTTGAAAGTGAAATGATAAGGACTTGTAAGATTCCCTATGTGTCACAGTTGACAAGTCAGATGAAAAAGTCCACTGTGTGCATATGGTCTATTGTCTTTTCTGTTACACGTCAGTCGGGAAGTCCAATTTGTCACATTTACGATGTTTATATGACTTTCAACATGGATTTCAGCAGCATAACGGGCGTACACTGCCTGCATGAACAGCACATGAAGTCTTGATTTTTATTTCAGACACACTGCTGGCTTGAGTTGTGCAGCCTGGCATGTCAGATGAGGCTTTCCAGCACACTTTTTTTTTTTTTTTTTTTTTTTTTAGGTAGGCAAAGGAAAATGACATTGATAATTATCAAGGGCAAACCCATGTACACGCTATCCGCCTGTGTGAACACTTTTGAGCAGCAGTGGATCAGCAATGCAGCCGCCATGCACTCAAAATGCTGGATGTGTGTTCCATCTGTAACATTACACCAAAATTTAACCTTTCCACCCTGAGTGTGATATCAGAGTAACATGGCCCAAAATCTCAAAGTACATTTGTTTCAAGTTGTATCTCATCTTCTCAGGCTCATAACAGAAACAAATCAGAACACATAGCCTACTGCTGGAATCACAGAAACTTCAGAATCTGCTCTTAAATTGATAGGTGTGTGCATGTTTTTATCTTTAGTTTTTTTTTTTTTTTTTTTTTTTTTAACGATTATGCCAAAGCCTGTTTATAAATGGAGGAAAACGAAGCACATAGGATTGAAAAGGGCAAACAAGTGGTATACTGTAAGTTGTCCAGGCATAACCAAACCTTAAAGTGGCAGTAATCAATAATGTTATATAAAAGAAACTGCATAGAACTTTCATTGTGTGTTGTTTGTGTGCTTTTTTAAAGCCTTATGGACCAAAGCAGGCAGCATATGAGCGCCATTTGTGAACAACAAACGAAACTTACCTTTCCATATTTTTCAAACTAAGCACGATGCATAAGGTGATGTGTCAGTCTGTGGCTATGTAAGATTAATCATTGTAGAATGACAATATTGAGACTTTATTTTAGTTCCCTTCATATAACTCAGTCACATGTAATCTGAGAGCTAACAGATTCTGTTGCTCAGTAATAGTCAGTTTGTTGAGATTGGTACAGTCATCAACATCCCCTCATAATATTATGTCTTAATAATTATAAGCCAACAGCAAATATAGGCTGGCACTTTGGCCTACCTTAAAACTACTTTAGATTGTTTTAGTTGTACCACAGTAATGTCCATAGTAACATATACCAAAATAAATTAAAATATTGACAGATTGATTTTAAACCACCTTTTGCAATGTATTTCAAAAATGAAATGAAACATCACCTATCCATGAGGAATAAGGCCAATTCATTTTCAATCTTTTCAAATCCCACAATTATCTTCATCTGCTGAATCACTGTTGACTTTCTTTGTATGTTTTTTTTTTTTTTTTTTGGCATTTGGTACAGCTGGTCAGGGGTCTGTTGGCGGCTGTGATTGTCTTAAGATCCTCTGCACTTAATGGATTCCACTTTCTTTTATGATCAAGGTGTATGTTTCTGTTGTCAGCTGTCCAGGCTGAGGAGGCTCCCTGGTCTAATTTAACCCCTGATACTGTCCCACTATCAACCATAACCACAATATATAACATCAAAAATAAAATTCTGTAGAAGAAATATCTCCTCCTGGATCCTCATTGTATCGTACGACTCATTGTGATATTTTGGCTTGGATGAAAATGGAACCATAGGCTCTTTCGGTCTTGGTGTCGTAAATCCTTTCATCTTATCTTGCGGGGAAGGCAACAAGAATAACTATACAGAAATAGCCATCATTATCTAACTGATCTCATTCGCCATGTAGCTCATCTAGAGGCATCAGTTCAGTTAAAATGGTCCTTGAAGTGTTTTCAACGAAACCAATAAATTTGCTACTTGTATTTGAAGGGTGTGCTTACAGTGTTGAATTGATTTATCACCAGCTCTGTAGTTCCCCTCAGCTTATGGAGCATAGAAGTGTCTTTCAGCACATTGTTTTGGTTAGCTATTTTGGTTTGGTTTCATCTCTCTCATTAGCATAACCTTTATCCACAGCAGCTTCCTATTTTATTTTTTTAAACATATTTTAAGCTCTAATACTCTGTTTACCTGCCCAGCACCACACAGTAGACATTATTGTTAGATAGCTACAAGACATTTACAAGCACTGCAATGTGTTGACAGTTTATAAACTTCTTAAGAACAGTTTGACAATAGCATCCCAAACACATGTATTTATTCACTAATTTGATGTGTTTTTTGCAACTAGATCTAAAGGGAGAACAATACCTTGGGTAATAGATCCATAATGGTGGATGTTTTTTGTGGATACATTTAATTTGCTGTTACCCACAGCTAGAAAAGGTGCATAATAAGGGATCATTTACCCCTAAGAAGGCATTTTTTTTGTATTAGATAGCTGCAGCATAATAAGGTTTTATTAAATTAATTATAGAGTTTATTTTTTGAAACTTCAAATCTTAGGGTTAGGGTTAGGTTTAAAACAACAGAAAAAAGAGTAATATGTTTGTAATGCTATCATGCTAAACACAACAATAGAAAGTCATGAGTGCTTAGAACTGTCTTATCATCGAGCAATAACCATTTAATCATGCTATTTTTACCATTTACAGCACCTTAGGACTTAAATGGGTCTTATCAGCAGTTAACTAATGACTTTAATGTTTAGCATCACTTGATTGATCAAGCGATCACGTCTGTTTAACTACTGTCTTGGGGCGAAGAGCTGCAGATGTTTTATATCTTAGTTACTTTAAGTATTGTTTTTCTCAGTTGGTTCTAAAGATTTTTCTTGATGTCTGTGTTCACCTATAAACTTTAAATCATATGTATATAGTCTTTTTTCTCTTTATTGGTGTACATGTTGGACAGACGCTCAGCATTTTATCCAGTTAAAGCAATAATTTGTGATTTACTTTGTTGTCTTTTTACCTACATCTACAGTCGAGTAAAAGTTATTGTTCATCAAAAGGCAGTTTAGTTGTAGCCTCAAGGCAAAGCTAACATGTCCCCTTCACTGAGGATTTAAAGAAATTTCATTTTTGGATTTTACTTCTTGAACACAGTCCTGTCCTGTCTTTCCTACACATCATTCAATATGGTGCTGTTTGGCACTTGTGAATTTGCCATCTCCAAGTTGGAGGTGAAGTTGCCTACAAACAAACTGGATGAGAGTGAGAAACTGATCCTGGGATTTTCTGATGTTGCAGCAGCCCAGTTTAAGCATATCTCCATCCCAACCTCCACTAACCTTCACAGTTACATGGAAGCTCCTGCATCGCTCTCTGGTCTGTGGGAATGATAATACAACTTCTACTCAGTTAGGCTCAGTTGCAGCTGGTGTTGAGCTGGTCTTTGCATTGGTTCTGCTCCTGAGGAAAGACATCTGGCCCAGTCTCAGAGCCTGAGTCCTTCAGTTTTCTGAAGGGTAGATGATCCTGTGGCTTGTTGTCGACTCGACCCTGTGAAGTCCTGCAACCTGAATATATGTTTCAGGCATTGGACAACGTCGGCTGTCCATCTTCTCCGACTCCAAATGAAGGCTGTTTTCTTGCTCAGCAGCCACTCAGGACATCAACGATTCATTTCAAATATGCATCCAGGACTACCCTTCCATCTCTAGAGTCATTGCACATTTTGGATAAAATGATGAACAATGGTCTTAGAAAATCAAAGATGACTTAATTCGCCTGAAAATGTGCTGCAAGTGGCAGGCAAACACCACATCACTCTAGATTCTCCAAAAAATCTATCAGACAGTTCCAGCTGATCTGCAGTGCTGCTGCCAGGGTTGTAACAAGAACCAATAAAGCTTAATAATAATCTATAATCAAAATACTTCATATGACCCATAAATCACTGAACAGGTTAGGTCCTGGATATTTGCCAGATGTTCTGACATGGCAGGTGCCTCTCAGAACCTTCAGGTTGGCTGGTTCTGGATAACTGGCTGCTCCCTGCATGAAAACTATGAGCCTAGTGGTCTAGTGTAGTGAAAACAGAAGTAGTCCTAGCGCTGAGCCTTGAGGAACACCAGTTTCCAGAAAGCAGTTTTTGAACAAGGAGCCATATGACCTGAATTCAATTTGTCAGACTTGTGAACCAGGTTAGAGCAGAGTCAGCAATGCCAAGTTCAGCCAGAGTGGAGAGGAGAATTAGGTGGTTGACTGTGTAAGACGCAGAAGATAGGTCAAGGAGGATGAGGACAAATGAGTTGGACGAGGCTCTGGCATCACGGAGGGACTCAGTCATTATGAGGAAGGCTGTCTCAGTGAAGTGACCTGTCCTGAAGCTTGATTGATTAGGGTCAAGCAGGTCGTTTTATGAAAGATAGGAGGACAGCTGGTTGTAGACGGCAGGTTCCAGGGTTTTAGCCAAAGTGCAACCATAAATCAGCCTTTATCATAACGCATGAAGTCAAGCTTGGTGGATGATTTTAAAATCCCAGATAGTACTGTAGTCCATTCCGTTTCAGCGATAGCTTAATTTATTTCTAAGGTTAAGCACAACAATAAGTTATTTGTCACAACATGTTCAGGAAAGATCATCAAAATTAATGCATTTAAATACTTTCAATAATAATAATTTGCACTGAAAATGGTTTTAAATGCTCACGGCAGATACTGGCATATGCCATTTTGATCAATTAATTATAAAAGTTGTAATTAATCAGATACCTTTTTTAAATCACTTGACAGGCCTAATTATTTGTCAGTTAGTCGTTATGTTATTGTTTTTACTCTGTCTGCATATATAATGGATTTTTTTTTTTTTTTGTCTGTTGGCTTTTGTTGTGCTATTCTAAATATAATTTCGCCTGCTTTTTTGTGTCTATATTTTCTTTCTTGTGCTCTCATCTGTGTTCTGCTGCTTCTGAGAATTAATTATTTTGCCTTTATTGGTGAATTTTCACATTGGCTGTTGTCTATTGCTTCATAACCTCAGTATCCTGTGGCCATATTCCTATTTTTAAGGTAAGATAATCCTTTATTGATCCCCAGATTGAAATTCAGGCATTCATGTCTTTTTCCTGCAAGGATCATTAAGGTTTCAATTTATGTCATTTAAAATTCGACACTATGGCAGATTAAAAAATAAATAAATAAAATATGACAGAGCCATAAATGTGACTATGAGTGCAGAACAGGTTTTCCTTTTATAGCTACTTGTGTTTAGAGTCGACAGTGTATCCTAAATAGTACACTTTGCAATGAGAGAATGCTTCATAAAAGCAAAGTTGTGTTTGTGCTGACAAAAACTGTGCGCTATTTCCCTCCGCTCTCTGGATTCTTTTGATTATGGTCCTTTGGAAATTATGCAAACCACTTTTGCAAGCAGTGAGCGCCGAATCCTGACAAGGCACAAGAGAGTGTGTGTTGTCGATGACAATTCAAGGGTTACACACACATACAGTTTAAATGCTGTTTGCACAAAAGCTAAACCACACTGTTTGTACTCACTTTGTTCCACACAGATAAAAATGTTTCAGAAATACATGAGCTAAGACATAGTCACATCTACAGTAGGAATACACACAGTTGCACAGATGGGATCACACACACCAACACACATCCTTCTAGTAATCCACTTCCTCGTTGTTTTACTCTAGTGAAGTAACTGGAAATGTAAAGCACATGACTTCCTGCTGCAAAGGATTTTTTCTCATGCAAAAAATAGATACTTGGTGTTTACAGCAGCTATTTTAGCACTTCTATTGAATAGTTTCGGGTTAGAGTTTTGATTGCATTTTGACAGTCAAAGACAGCAGGGAAACAACATTTATCGATTCGTCTTTGGAGAGGTGATTGTTCGACTGTAATCCTTTGAAGCATGAAGTTACTGACAATTTTCATTAAATAAGGGAACTGTCAATATATCATCTCCTGCAAATAATGCTGCAGGGCCTTCCTGGATTAGCAAGACACTACATTAGTAGTTAAAATAACTGCAACTGGATTTATATATTTCCTAGAAACGGTACCATTAAATGAAACCAATACTAACAAGCACAACATATTGAGCCAGATAACACGTTAATTCCCCCATACCTGGTAAATCCCTTGACATCACTGATGACATGAGAAGGAGAATCAAAGCAGGAATTGTTATGCCTGAGCCACACTGCAGCATAAGTGAGCATATGTTCTAACCAAAATAGTCCTAAAAATTGTCTTTGTGTCAGGTTGGGGTTTAAAGGGGAAAAAAAAACTAAGGAAAGGGAAGGTGGACCCAGACGCAGTTACACTGGAGGCAAAATCAGGAGAACAAAAGGTGAGCTTTAATTTAAAAGCTGTTTACAAAAAACCAAAAGCGGACAAACGGGGATGGAAAAAACAAAGTAGCAACCAAGAACGAGACAAAGTAGCAAAGCAAAACCAGCAATACGAAGTAGCAAATCAGAAATCAAAGTTCAAATCAAACAACAGAAACCAGAAATCAAAATCCAAAACATACCAAACGGACATGGAGCATGGGCATGGAGCATGGACAGGAGCATGGACAGGAGCATGGACAGGAGCATGGACAGGAGCAAACAGAAGACAGCAAACAGCAAATAGATTACAGAATACAATGACCGGGCAAGGAGTGAGGGGAACACAGAGACTAAATACACAGACACTAATGACATGACGAGGAACAGGTGAGGAGAGAGGGGGAAGGAAGCCAGGTGTGATAACGAGGGGGAGGAGCACAGAGGAACAGACCAGGAGGGAACAAGACAACAGACAGAGGGAGCCAGAGGGGAGAACATAGGAGAACTTAAAGGACACATGAGGGCATGGAAAATCAAAACATGAGACACAAGACATGGACAAAACAAAACACATAACACAACAAGACATAGAAAAAAAGGACATGAAATCAAAACCCAAAACCAAAAACCAGACACAAGGACATCGCAACAGGAGCCATGACACTTTGGGCCGTCAAGTCACTACACTGTAAGAAATAGAGGTACAGCAGGAGTCTGTTTCAGTCCCCAAAGGTACAGTCTACACTAATGTATCCCCGAAGGCTAGATATTAGACCTTAAGGAAATGTGTACCCTTTGAGGGCAAAAAAGGTACATATACACTGACCAGGCAAAACATTATGACCACCGGCCTAATATTGTTTTGGTCCCGCTTTGCTTTTGCTTTTGCTTTTGCTTTTGCTGTGGTTTCTGACACCAAGATTTTAGCAGCGGATCCTTTAAATCACGTAAGTTGTGAGGTTGGGCTTCCAAGGATCGGACTTGTTCGTCCAGCACATCCCAATGATGCTCAATTGAATTTTTGCTTTGTTGCATGCATGTTAGGGAATACTGTTTCCATGAAAAGCTGTACATGGTCTGTAACAATGCTTAGGTAGGTGGTACATGTCAAAGTAACATCCACATGGATGGCAGAACCCAAGGCCTCCAAGCAGAACTTTGCCCAAAGCATCACACTGCCTCAGCCAGCTTGCCTTCTTCCCATAGTGCATCCTGGTGCCATGTGTTCCTCAGGTATGCGGTGCACACACACCCGACCATCCACATGATGAGAATGGGCAATGTGGTGGTGGTGGACAGGAGTCAGCATGGGCACCCTGACTGGCCTGTGGCTACGCAGTCTCATATGCAACCAACTGTGATGTGTATTCTGAGACGTTTTCTATCTGAACCAGCATTAACTTCTTCAGCAATTTGAGCAACAGTAGCTCATGAGCAACTCAGGGCCCTGAGGGCTCCTCCATCCAAAACCAGACGCACTGTTTTATTTCCTCATTGACTCAGTCCGTATCAAAGTGTGTGTGGAAGCACTTTGCATCCACTGCGTTGCTGTCTAAAGTGAGGGTATATTTATAACACGGAATTTTTACATCTTACAACGTTAACTTTTTCAAGATTTCAATGTCCTTTATTAACAACATGTAAAAATAGAACAATAATCAGTTGGGATTGGGACAGGGGGCAATATGGGCATTTTTCCAGTGATCGGGGATCGGCAATTTTGAACGTGGGCCCAAGTCCAATTTTTTTTTTTAGTCAGAGCATGATTTGTGGCAGAATGCAGATGCGCACATAATGTTATCCTGGCAAACCTGTGGATAAAATGGCTGCAGTGTGGAAATATTTCAGTTATATCAGTCCAATGGTGACATGTAACATCTGCAATACGACCGTTTCTCAAGGGGGTAGCAAAGAGCTGTATTTAATACTGCTCATTCGGTACGATAAAACATTACAGAGATGGTAATTAAATGAATCAGCTGTCAACTGGAGTTTTTAAATTGGTATGCCCGATGATCTCAACCTTACATTAGATTGATTCCACTTTTGAGTTACAACATGCACACTAGTTTCATGGGTCTCGTACAGCAAAGCATGTAAAACAGGCAATCGAGGAGATGCTGAACATGTGTGAAACAGACAAGCGATGCGTCCATGTTATTTCATGTGACGACAACATGATATGGAGACACAAAGTGTGGGCACACACTTGAGCTGGCTGTACACAAGGGTCTGTGGTCACAGTGCAGCGTCACAGACTCACCTGCTAACACAAGGAAGGTGGTAGGCCATTGTTTTAATAGCATATGCAGAATAAGAAAGAGCTATATGAAAGTATATACCTTGTTACAAAATACAAAAAAAAAAAAAAAAAAACGATTCAGGAACAGCTTGGATGCAGGTGCTTCTTTTCTTAATGCAGCTGTATTATCCAGGAAAATATTAGTGAAGGCTAAGTATCGGATCAGGACTCGGTATCGGCAGATAATAATATGAAAGGATTCGGATTGGAATCGGGGTAAAAAAAAACCTTATCGGGATATCCCTAATGATAATGTAATATACAAGTAATACCAAAACGAAAAAAAATGCTTGAGATTTTGAAATGTAGTAGGTAAGGAAAGTGGGTTTTACCCTCGATCAATTTCCCTTGACTGGGACATGGTCAAATAAAATTACATGCTTTATTTCTTGGCATTCTGTGTGTGTGTGTGTGTGTGTGTGTGTGGCAGAAAGCAGCAGCAGGTCTGGGCAAGGTGGACTACTGTGACAATATACCTAATTGGGATTACAGTGGACCTTATTGTTCACTTAATGGGTCATCGTCTAGCAAAAGCCTTTTATATTTTTGTAATTTGGTGTTTTGTTATCTTTTTTGAAAAAACAGAAAACAAAACAGTCCTCCATAGCTGTTTGAAAAGCTGATTAATCTAACTTGGATGATCGGGGAACAAACTTTCAGCACTGTGATCTGCGGACAAGTGACCGTACGAGGGTGTCCACACCAAGATCAATGACTAGGCTATAATAAGAACAATGTAATCAGTGGCACCAAGAATGCAGTGTGAAACTATGTCAGCAGCTTAGGAAAACAGCTTACAACCTTAACTATTGGGTGTCACAGGTTAAATTGTCAAAATCAGAAAAAGATCTGCTCAAATCCCTGAGGAGGTCCATTAGCATTAGTGACATTTACATCCACGAGAATGCAGTTACCCATTGTTCCCTCAATCAATGTAATGAAGATGTGCACCAAATAGGATTTAGAAGAGGGTATTCACAATGCTGGCTAAAAAAAAAAAAAAAAAGCTACATGGCGTACGACTGCACCACTGGTTAAAGTTATATCACAGGTCAATCTGGGTGTATCCCTATGTCGATGTGAGTCAAAAGTTGTGCGAGTGATAACACGTCTGCACTGTAAATTATTTCTATAACTGCTGCACGCACTTGTTTGATCTTTGCGCACATATCCAGCAACAGAGTGAAGCAG
>JARJLU010018397.1:0-15882 GCA_030272975.1 Sparidentex hasta | reverse complement strand
TTACCCTCGATCAATTTCCCTTGACTGGGACATGGTCAAATAAAATTACATGCTTTATTTCTTGGCATTCTGTGTGTGTGTGTGTGTGTGTGTGTGTGTGTGTGTGTGTGTGTGTGTGTGTGTGGCAGAAAGCAGCAGCAGGTCTGGGCAAGGTGGACTACTGTGACAATATACCTAATTGGGATTACAGTGGACCTTATTGTTCACTTAATGGGTCATGGTCTAGCAAAAGCCTTTTATATTTTTGTAATTTGGTGTTTCGTTATCTTTTTTGAAAAAACAGAAAACAAAACATTCCTCCATAGCTGTTTGAAAAGCTGATTAATCTAACTTGGATGATCGGGGAACAAACTTTCAGCACTGTGATCTGCGGACAAGTGACCGTACGAGGGTGTCCACACCAAGATCAATAACTAGGCTATAATAAGAACAATGTAATCAGTGGCACCAAGAATGCAATGTGAAACTATGTCAGCAGCTTAGGAAAATTAATATTGATGGATAATATGACCTTAAAATTACATTTACAAAACATGTAGGCCTACTTATGCAAATTCAAATGACTTCTTAGATTTTCTTTCTTTCTTTCTTCTTAGACAGCATGGTATCTAAATTACAGTATCCCAGTTTATCCCAAAGAATTATTAATTCTAATATATCATGCATACTGTGCTGAATATTAGTGATCGTATCTGTATTTGCAATGTAGCCTGATCCTGCACTCTCCAGTATTCATAGTCCATCAGCCCATAACTTAAGGTGATGTTGTTATGGCAACAACTGGCCACATTAGCATCGTCTGAAGAACAATAAACTGTATTTGGACAAAATCAATAGTTATCGCCAGCCATAGTCCTTACAACCTTAACTATTGGGTGTCACAGGTTAAATTGTCAAAATCAGAAAAAGAATTGCTCAAATCCCTGAGGAGGTCCATTAGCATTAGTGACATTTACATCCACGAGAATGCAGTTACCCATTGTTCCCTCAATCAATGTAATGAAGATGTGCACCAAATAAGATTTAGAAGACGGTATTCACAATGCTGGCTAAAAAAAAATAAAAAAAGCTACATGGCGTACGACTGCACCACTGGTTAAAGTTATATCACAGGTCAATCTGGGTGTATCCCTATGTCGATGTGAGTCAAAAGTTGTGCGAGTGATAACACGTCTGCACTGTAAATTATTTCTATAACTGCTGCACGCACTTGTTTGATCTTTGCGCACATATCCAGCAACAGAGTGAAGCAGAGGCAAGTGCGAGCGAGTATACAACAGTGACATGCACAACAACACTGTGCAGCTGCTTTGCGCGTGCTGGCTCGCTCCCTCTCTCCCCTGTGCTCGCTCGCGGTGGAGCTCTGCTCACTCAAAGCAAGGACTTTTGACACTTTTGACACTTTTGACTTTTGACACCAAGGCTGATCCCGGCCCTATTATGACTGGTCATTTTCCAGTACCCGACATGGGTGCCTTTTCAGTTTTCTGCTGAAAAGAGCTGCTGGACAGAGGTCCCTGGTTCTAGGTATGGTGTCTGCATGCTGCCCCTGCTCTGTCCCTGAGCTTCACAAACAATACATCCAACATAATAAAAAAAGCTAAATTACTTGGTGGGTGTATAGTGACAGGAAAACTTCCATAATGAATGCAATAAACCATTGTATTACATTATATTTACTGTGTTTATGTATACAGGGAGAAACACAATGTAACAAAACGACACCCACACTGTGCGGTGCTGGCAAGGTTGTACAGAATGCATCAAACTTTTGCAGATGAAACAAAATAGAATATGCAAAATGCCAGTCTTCAAAATGTGCACATTAACTGGCTGAAGACAGGGCATGAAAATAATGAGTTCTTTCTATTAACACCTATGGGCTCAGCGCTGTTTGGCATTTTCAAAAAAGTGGGCCCCCTAAAACATTTGATAAACACTAATGTTAACTTTACATATTGTTGGATGCTGTGGTATGCACAGTTGTCCTCAACATGTTTAACAGATTCTGTGCAACATTGCGCAAGTCGTCAGGGAAAAAATAACATTGCGTTACAGCAGACTGCGCCAATAATAAACAACTTTATGCCACACGTTTTAACGTTCTACAATACTTAACCTCTTTAAGGTCCGTCATTCCCCACATAACCTGCAGGAGGATGGCAAATACAGTTAGTCTAATGACTTGTCTCTAAGATATGCTGTGATTGACCTAACAACATTAACGTGCCCATAAATATTAGTTGCTAAAGCAAACAACTTATACGCCAGAGGGGTTTTCCAGGAAGCAGGTTATGTGAATACTCAGAGTATACGTGTAAAAGCAAACTAGTTCTTTGGGGGCATGAGAGTTGAACCAGTTAAGCACTGGCACTAGCACCTGGTTCTTTTCAGTAGGAAATGGTAGCTTACTTAGCAAATAGTAACAGTGAATCAGCCAGTTTGGTAGCTAAAGTTCCATAACTCAACTTAACTCATCACTTGAAAGCTATCTAGTGTTAGCTTTTGCTATAAAATATGACACCAAATATGCAGCAGCATATTCTTCTTTCTTTTCTTCTTCGTCTTCTTCTTCCAATTTGCCGCTGTTACCACCCTAAAAATGACCAATCACAAGAGGGCCGGGGTCAGCCTTGGTCTCCGCCCCCGCCTCTCCCCATGAGCAAACACAGGGTGGAGAGGGAGCAGTTGCACCTGCCTCTGCTTCACTCTGTTGCTGAATATGTTCAACAACAGCTACGAACAGGCCCAGTCCTTACAACTCCAACTTCATCATCATGGTAACAGCACACATACATTGGCAGCTGTAAACACTGAAAAATACACTGAACAATGCCACATCCAAAAAATGATGGCGTCGTCGACGTACGATTCAGCGCTCAATGAGGCATCTATGTATATATGTCTATGGCGGTTAGCTACAGTTCCCTCAAACAATGTAATGAAGATGCACACCAGAGGGGATTTAGAAGTGGGTATATGCACTGCTGGCTGAAAAATATGTAGTTATTATTATCAACACAAATTAATCTGGCTGTACCGCCGCACTCTGCCACAGCTAATTAATAGCTATCTTCACACTGCCTTGGAGCTGGGCTTAAACGAAGACTGCAGGTTTCACTTACAGGCTTGTGCAAGTACAAACAGTAACTTAACATTACACATGTTTATTTAACTTAGTTCACAGAAGAGCTGTTAAAGTTAAATATCAGTCATATTAACATAGAGTTACAGTACTCACATCTGCCTCCTGTGGAGTCAACCAGCCAAAATATGGATAGTACAACTCTGCCATTGCTGAGCCCATTGTGGCCAAAAGGGGTATAAAGTAAAAAAAAAAAGAATAAATAAATAAAATGAATAAAACCATTTAACAGCATAGCTCACCTACAAAATGCAGCTGAAACCTTTGTGTGTCTATTTGAGTTAATGTGACTTCTGAGCTATCAGTGCTGACACTACAGTTGTGTTGTTATTCTTTGGCGATTTGACAAACAATAGACTGAACATGGCCGCATAATTGAAGACAGTCGGAAACAGTGTTGACTTAAAATGCATTATGAATGCTGATTTTTGTTAAAATTCTGTTGGAAATCAGGCACTTCTGATTACTTGGCCCGTTTATTGCTGTGATAGTTTCTTCAGTTTGCATAAGGAATCAAGAAAAAAAAAAAGTTGTTGTAGCTGTTGAGCAATGAAGCATTCAGAGCACGAGGCCTTGACAAAGCATTCTGCTTAGTTTCCTTTTTTTTTTTTTTGCAAAAAAGCATACATTTAAATTCCTAACACAAGCCTGCAGTCAGCCTTCCATTCAGAGAAATCCCCTACAGGCTCTGTCAGACAGCTACACTACCCTTTCACAGAAAGTTCAGCTTCTCCTCTGAAAACAAGACATTAATTGTTCTATTTGCTTCACTTCTCTGGGTGCAAGTGAAGGAGAAGAGTGAGTTTGGATCAGCAAGCCTTGAAATATACAGCTTACAGTAGCTATGGAGCCTGTTTCCTGGCCAACGGTGCAGAGTCAACAAAATAACAAATCAAACTAAAGATGTGCTGCAGGACCTTGGGGAAAAGGCAACAAAAGTGCACAGTAATCATCCCAGTTCTGTGAAATCACTGAGCAGACTTAAGGAGGGCAGACTCATTTAACATGATAATGTTGTTAGAGACACAGGCTATATTTACCTCATGATATTCATCGAGAGGAGTGCAGACTACTGCACGGCCCTGTGACACTGACTGTCAACATTTGCAAAGTTTATTAAACAGTGACTTATTTTAGGTGATAAATCACATGTATAATCACTTTATTACACTGTGACGGATTGACTGTGGAGAGGAGGTTTTCATGCTGTAGGTTTGTTTCTGCATTAACAACACATAGAACTACCTACAGTACATAGACCTTATGAAGGCAGGGTTTGATATGCAGCGGGCATAGGCGAGGAGGAGTCTGACCCTGCTAGTTTGACCCTGACTTTGTTCCTCCAAAACAGGTGAAAACAAAAGTTTTGGGGTTAGAAACATTTCTGTATACATCTTTACTGAAGTCTTAACTATTAGTCTATATTTCCTAGAACTGATGCCTGACAGAATCTTAGGACCATACCATTTCTGAACCTTGATGTTAGATAAACAACTTGTCTTCCTGCCTAAAGCCACTCCCATTCATGTCTATGCTTGCACACAGTGATGCAACAGGATGTGATTAGCTTTTTCAAAATGAAAAACTACGCTATCATCAGAGTTGCTGAATTAATAGTGTCAAGCATCTACAGATAAAGGAATGAACCCAATGTTTCCCTTAATGTATGGCTTTGTGGCAATCCTTTTGTTGTTTTGTTTGCACTTGCCGTTATGCTACATGTTATGGTCACATCCTCACTCGCTGGTTAATTTTTCAAATTAAGCTATTGTGTAGTCTGCACTTTGTAACTTTAGGTACTAGGTGGCAAGTATTTCAAGTATTTATTTTTTCAGTATTTCAGCTGGTAGGCTCTACAGGAAGCAGGTGTATGTAGTGTTACACTCTGCTCTGCCTTGGATGATATTTAACTTTAACAGCTCTTCTGTGAGCTAAGTCAAATAACTTTGTACTTGCACAAGCCTATAAGTGAAACATACAGAGAGTGCGGTGGTACAGCCAGATTAATTTGTGTTGATAATGATAACTACATATTTTTCATCCAGCGTTGCATATACCCACTTCTACGTCCCCTTTGGTACGCATCTTCATTACAGTGTTTGAGAGAACTATAGGCAACTGCATATTGGAAGATGCAACTGTCACTAATGCTGATGTAGCTCCGTGGGGATTTAAGCTTTTTTTAAAAAAATTCTATTTAACCTGTGACAACACATCAGTTAAGGCTGTAAGGACTTTGCATTGTTCTTCAGATGATGCTAATACGGCCAGTTGTTTCCATAGTAATGGTATTTGTCACATAACCACAATGGGCGGATGGAATGTGAATACTGTAGAGTAGAGAATCAGGCGACACAATACTTTGATTGTTGCTGTATATTTTTGTCAATTTCTTTCTTTTTTTTATTTTTTTTATTGTGTTGTTATTATAATAGCTAACTACAATGGCCCTTCAAGTGAACAAAGGGGTCCACTGTAAAGCTAATTAGGTGTATAGTTACAGTAGCCCTGCTTGTCCGGCCCTGCTGAACAATGTGCAATGCTGAAATATGTGCAATGAACTAAACCTACCTTTAGTCCTGAATAACAAACTAATATCCTAAGATGTTGATGTTGAAGCACATAAAACCACTCATTAATGTGATTATTTTTGTATTGTCAATTGTTTTTTTTCTTTTTGCCAATTAGTCTATTTATTTATTTATTTATTTTTATTAATTGATTCATATAAAAATAACATTTTGAAGCTTGTCCTTTAGATTACAATTTTTGAAAAATAACCCTAATATATATTACATTTAGGTGGGGACAAAGAGTAAACAGGACTTTTTACATGTTGTAGTGGCCAGTCACATAAGCTGGCGATCAGCAGGACCTGTTATTTAGCATATCAGTACTATAGCGGGAACCCCACAGACATTTCTTTAAGTAGCGTTAAGGTACACTTTCACTTCGGTTCGGTCTTGTCCACCAGTTTAAAACACACAGTAATAATTTGCCTCATAATTTTTAATCCGTCAGTGAAGACAAATGATCACTAGTAATGAGAGAAATTGAGAAATTGCCACAGTATGCCTCTGATTCAAGTGCTCGAACATGGTAGTAGTACTTGCATGTTATGATGTATGCATGTTACATAAATCAGTGTATTTACGAAATTGATTACATCGACACATCACACTGGCCTTAGTTCACTGTAGTTGGGACTGCTCACATGTGCAACCGGGTGGTTGTTGGTGCGCACATCATCTATATAAAATAAACATCCCCCCTCCTTTTATGGCACCTTCAGTGCCACGGTTATTGCTGCTTGCAGCTTTTTCATGAACCACTCATCCAAACTACTTCACAGTCTACACTCACTGTGCCAGATTATTGAAACTTTAACATTAAAGCTCAAATTATTTGACGCCTTGTTAGAAATAACCAGTGCTGTTGTTGTTGTTTTTCACTGCCAGCTTTCAGTCTGCAGAGCCATGAATCCTGCACCGAGTGGTGTCAACTGTTCATTCAAAATGTATTAAAATGTAATGTGTTGCACGTTGCGATAGCACCGAATTCAGCACTGGGCGTTTTTCAGTCCTCAACAAACCTGCCAAGTGTGAAGTTGATCAGTTGAACAGCTCTCAAGACGGACAGAGATACCTATATTTACCCAACCGGTCGAG
Source organism: Sparidentex hasta (assembly GCA_030272975.1). Taxonomy (NCBI): domain Eukaryota; kingdom Metazoa; phylum Chordata; class Actinopteri; order Spariformes; family Sparidae; genus Sparidentex; species Sparidentex hasta. The sequence continues at coordinate 9,069 of JARJLU010018397.1, read as the reverse complement.
GCAGATGGCCGCCCACTGCTGCGTCCGCTTCTGCTCCAAGGTTTCTGCCTGTTAAAAGGCAACTGCTCTTGATAAATTAACATAAAAAAAAAAATTAAAAAAAACAGTACATAAAACCAAATTAAAATTCTGTCACCCGTCATTAAAAATAAAAAATAAAAATGTAACTCAGCCCTGATCACTGTGACTGACTGTGTCTTCTGGCAGTAATGTGTGTAACAGAGTAATTTGGATCTGCAGAGACATGTATTTTAATCACGACTCATGGACTGACGCCTCTGTGTGATATCTTCTGGTAGACTGATCTGGTGTTCCTTTATGTCTAGTCTGTGCTGTGACAGACACATTTACATGACTATAGACGCGTCTGTAAAATGGTAATAAAAGCCTCACAACCCCACAGAATGACTCGTTTTACTGTTGAAATTTGAGGAAATTGGTCGAATAAACTTTGGAGAGTCTAGAAGAGCCGCCCAATTAAATCAAGTTACTCGGTGCTAAACCGGAAATTAGTCGACTCGGTCAGTGGAAGTCTCGAGTGCACAGGCTCTATGGTCCCCCAGCTGGTTAGGCACCGCCACACAATTAAAGTCTGATTCTCTCGGACACACTGATCTGCTTCTCCTTTATGTCAGCCATGATCAAGCAAGATTTTGGAACAGAATGGATGTATGAAACACTCTCCTATAGTGATTTTACTTGCAATTATAAAAGAGTTATAGAGAAAAACAGCCAAATGTTCCCACTTGATCATATTCTGGCATTGAAATCGCCTTTCCAAGTACAATTTGCCTCCATAAACCCTTACTACAAACTATATTAACCGATCAGTAAATTGTATTACAAAAACGAAAATCAAAAAGGATCAGAAGCCCTTTCCTTTCAATCTTAAGTGTCACAGTTAACTTGATATAAACCAGTTACTATACAATGTAAAGCTTCAGTCATGCAGTAATACAGAGGATTTTTCATTCAACATGTTGACATAACTGAGGCTGATAGCGGGGGGCCATTCTGCTCCCAGTGATTCTGATTCAAGAATATGCAGAACTAAAATGTACGGCACAGATGTGAATACAGGAGGAGACGGCAAAGCATCTGTAACTGAAGCCACATGATAAAGGGATTAAGATGCAGTTTTTTGCAGAAATGCGCAAAAAAGAGACAGCCCTCTTGAACGGAGGCATGCAGGTGATGACTTGAGAAAATCAGACCATGGAAAGCAGTCTGGACCTGGAGTTTTATTTAGCTGAATAATCTAGAATATTCAGATTCAGTTTGCTTAAACAAAATGGAAGTGACATGTTCTGCAATATTATGGATTAATTATTGTGGACAACTGCTATTTCAGTTTGACAGCTATTCATCGTGTGTACCGTAGTGTTTTCCAAGATCTCTCTATGGTTTAAGCGCAATCAGCTCTGGATCCCCATGCTGAGAGTCTGGGAAGCCCACCTTGGCTTTCTGCCTGACTTGGAGTGTAGGTGGTTATCTGACTCGCCGTGTATTCACAGCCACTGCTCTCGCCTTATCAGCAGTCTGAAGCTTGCATGCTCAATCGCCTGATTTGTCAAGGGTGACTCCGAAAGATTCTGATAGGCACTCCGCAAATCACCCAGTTGATCTAAAATATCGACCAGCCACAAAAAGTCATTACACACAATAATGGCGGGCAAGACCTTGAAGATGTGACTTAATTAGGTTTCAAATGGCTTCAAAAATGCCTTCAAATCTGCTCCCCTGGAGAGTAATGCGCTCCTGGATTTTTCTCCATGATTACAGGTGTAGAAAGTAAGGCACACTGCCTCTGACAACACTGCTCCTAAGTAGAGCTGATAGCAGCAACGCCGATGGCAGGGATGTACGCTCACACAAACTCACACTGCTGCTGCTATTTAGCATGCTCGTCTGCTTCAGCCTATATTCTCCTCACAGGAGATAATGACTGAGGCAACAAGAAGGCATGTAGCGCCTCCAGAGCTGCAAAAAAAAAAAGTTCTGTTAAAGCATTTATGTGTTTTCCTGATGAAATTTGGAAAGTAATTGAATGCAAATGGCTCTGCAAGCCTTGATAGAGCTGTGTACATTGACAGTATTTAAATGAATGATGTGGGTGGTCTACCTGTCATCGTTTATTTTAGTCACAAAACTAGATCTTCATTAACCTCTAACCTAGAACTTCACATCTATCAAAACATGCTGTTACTTTTATGATGAATTATTGTGACTTTTATTTTTAGATTGTTTGTTGTCACAGCAGTCAGAATGTCTTTTGTCACTCACCATGCCACTCTGTATCTCCTCACAGAAAACCAAGATCTCCACGTATGATAAGATGTGGGAGTTCATGAGCAGCCGGAGGCACTCGGTGATGGTGAAGAACATTGAAGAAGGCATTCACCGTGTGCTCACCTCAGACTACGCATTCCTCATGGAGTCCACCACCATCGAGTTTGTCACACAGCGCAACTGCAACCTCACCCAAATTGGAGGCCTCATTGATTCTAAAGCCTACGGGGTTGGCACACCGATGGGTATGTCAACAATAACACACTGGCTGAGGGAAAACATAACTCGTATGCCTGTAAGATAGACATCATATGCATTTTGTTCAGTTATGGGAATATACATTGCTGAGTTTGCATTATTCCCTCAAAAATATTGTAAATATTCAAATTATGCATTTGAATTTCATCTCCCAGAGTACACAGTGCCCCTTTAAAATGACAGTGTTACAGTGAGAGAGTCTGTTGAAGGCAATGACAGAATGAAGCTGTTTACTTGTGCATCCACTTGGTTGTTTATTCACTTCCACTGAGGCATGCTGGGTGTACACAATCATACCATGAGTTTACAGCGCATAAGCCTTGCATTGTCATTCATTTTTGCTTAGAGTAATGCCACTAGCACAGGTCTTGTGGTATACTACTGCATATGTAAAAACGCAGTGAAAAGCCTTTTGTGATTTCAGAGGAATATAATCTAATAAAGTGCATTCTGTGATGTCACTCAGTGCCTACAATACATTATGGATAAATTAGGTGCCAGATTTTAAAAAGAAGAATGCGTGAAATAACAAATAAAAAAAGATCATCAAAACCTGGTGCCTACATTACCTGCAATGCTGCTTAGCCAGTAGTCCCTTTCACACAGAGATGCTGCAGTGGTGGCATAAAGATGAACCAGTGTGCAAATCAGACAGCAAGCCGGCACTGCAGATCCTAAAGAGGCATGACGGTACAGCGTCATGATGATGACGTCTGTGTGGATTGTCAAGGTGTTTCCCTCAAAGTTCTCCCGTTAATCCAAACAAAAACCTGCTGATTGTTTATAATCATATGTATGCTGTTATAATGTGTAGTGATTGAGACCCTGACCCACCAAACATCCTTGAAAGTTAAGTTTTCGCTCTAAATTGCATAATTGCATAATCGGGAGTGATGCTGTTTTCTGGAGGAATGTTCACTGTAGTCTCTGTCAGAAGGCTGACCGTCTCTGTGAGTATTTTTCAAGACAGTAACTACGACAACAAATTAGTGGAAGGAGACAAACACTTGGTGAGTTAAATTTTTTTTGCTGGTGACAGATGTGCTTTTCGGGCAGAAATGAGATGAAGAGTTGGTAGGACAGACAGGAGGACAGACAGGATGACAGAAACCTCTTCACCTATAACTGCAGTGGTTTTTTTTCCTCATATCAGTTGCCAAAGACATGACCAGTTACTACGTTAGTGTTGTTTGGTCCTATAATGTTGCTTTGTGGGACATTTCTCTTAATTTAGCTGAGTGAAGGATCTGTTTAATTATCACACTGTGAACACCATCAGACACGCCAACGCTTCGCCACCGTCAGCTTATCCATTCACACAGGTACGGTTCGCCTCTGCCGCACCTCTTATTCTACCTCTGGAGGCGTATTAGCACCGCAGCTAAAATTTCACCCCTCGCTGCATCTGAAACTTTCACACAGAGGAGGATGCAGAGAATTGGGGGAGGATCCCCACACTCAAAGGGCAGTGTGAATGGGGCTACTGAGCGACATCAATCAAGGCAGTTCATCGGATTATGCAGCTTCCTCTAACGCCAAACTGCTCTTTCAGATATGCAGTTGTACTCCTCAAGACCTGGGGAAATTAAAAAGGTTATCTTGGAAAGAAAATCTCAATTTAATCCAAATAATATCTGTTTAATAATTCATTAGTTTCCATAGAAGTGCAGCAATTGGAACATATTTCACAAATTACCGACACATAAACTAGAGTCACCATTATAGCAAAAGTATGTAAAAAGTTAATGATGTTTTGGATCATGTCGAAGAAGGTAGAAACAGGTAGTGTTCTAGCGTTGCAGTGGAAAGTAAAGGTGTGGAGGTCAGAGCTTGATGGTGTTGATGTCTGTGTTTAGTTCGATTTCGTTTCCAAATCCGAACAAGACGATTGACATACTTTCATTTTTCAAAAGTAATCTTATTTCTCTCTGGATATGATTTCACAGTACTGTATGAGTGTCATGGTGATGACTGGTAATCCACCCCAGTAAAGTTGTCTCCAAATGTAACCAGTAGTAGATCATAAGGTGGAACAAAAATAGGATCCCACTTTATAATGCCGGTCATGAACATTTCTTGTGTAAAGTGTATCCTGCTGTAATTCATCCCTGAGGGTAACCCATGTGGAGGACGACTTAGCGGGGAAAATCCTGGGGCTATCTCCAGCAGGCAGAGTGTAACAGTATAACATAAATAGAGGGATGAATAGGGAGGGTGGCACATTACACGTTGTGTGTGTGGAGGTGCAACATTTGATTATGGGGCTCAGCAGCAGATTGTCATAATCCTGTTATAAAATGCAGTGAGAAGAAAAACTCTGGTTAAGTACCCGCAGAATTACAGCTGGCAGACAATTTAACTTGATGACCGCATGCAAAGGGCTGATCTTAATCATATTCATTCACAGAGAGGAGTTTTTAAGATTGAACTACAGTGTTTATGCCTCATGCAAACAGGGCTATTGAAAAACATGCTGTCTGATTCACTGAAAGACATGTCCTGTTATTTCTAAAGGATGCCTCTGGTTTATTCAATATAATATTTATTCAATAGGGTGGCAATAGCTCAGTCCGAGGTGCCCTTGAGCAAGGCACTAACACAGCTGCAGTTGGGCGCCGTAGCATGTGCCCCTTCACTCATCTCCTCTACACTGCATGTGTGTGTGTGCACCTGTGTGTGTAATGTGAGTGGAAAAATTGGAAAAATGGCTATTTCCCCTAACGAGATTACAAATTATATATGTATATATATATATATATATATATATATATATATATATATATATATATATATATATATATATAGAATTGACTCATTCACCCAAAATTAATCTTCAGTTATTACCTTATTATATTGCAGCATTCTCCTAAACTACTGATAGATGGGTCAAACAATGGACAGAAAACATAAAATGGCTCCATACAGCTCATCTAACATATCAAATTAATTTGGGATTTAAAGGTTTTGGTGAATGTTTCATGGACTGTCAAAATGGAACTATATGGCAGATGTTTTTGAAAAAACTGCTGTCAAACTGAGCTTCTCAGTGGATACTCTCCAGGCTTAAGTCAGAGCTGAGTGCAGTTATGCAGACCTTATTAATGTTTCTCCAACCCTTTTAAAGAGAAGGCTCAAGTTACTTTTTACTTTTCACGTTGTGAACAAGTCCCACGTGAAGACCGAAGACCAAAACCAACAATAAGTTCATCCATCTCTGGCTCTCAGCCCAAAACCCACTGGATTATATATATATATATATATATATATATTTGCATATTAAACTGGATACTAAGTCAACAATGATGTGTATACACATAACGTATCTCGTATACAATAATAAACTACTTAAATAATAGTATGCAGCTTCTCCGGAGGTATCTGAGGTGGAGGGGACTGTCTTGCTTGATAAATTGTGAAACAAAATATACAAAAATATCTGCACACCTGTGGTAATATCACAGTTAACTGGCCAACAGAACGCAACCTGAATGAGCCATAAAATCCAGAAATAGCTTAGCACTTCTGGTTCCCTCAAAGTCAAAGCTTTTTTTTCAGATGTCTCTAATGAGGTCCATTATCATCTACCATTTGAATTATGAAGTGTTAACTTGCCTTTATAAAGGCTATGGAGACTTTACCGTCCAGTTCTGACAGCATTGTGTGCAGCAGTCAATAGATGCCTTATCTTAAATCTGCAATGTGAAAACACTATTCTTGTAGATTACAACAAACATGTAAGACACTGCAGATGAATACATGTTTTGTTTTAAGTAATGTTTATGTACTGAAAAGGTGCAATTTTATAGACTGCTGTAGTGAGATTATTGGAAGGGCATTCTGAGTAAAATTCATGTATTTATTTATTTTGTTATCAATGTATGTTCACTGATATATGGTATTGTTTTCATCTAAATGTGTATTTAGAAAATATGAAAATTGTAACTCCCCATTGAGTCACCCCATTGTAACTCTGACCCCAGGTCCCCCCCCATCATAAAAATTACTACATTAGAACAAAAAAAAAAAAATCTGTAATCTGCAACTCTAACATCCACCTTCAAAAAGCTTACTCGATGGAGGATAGATGATATCAAACAGCTCCGTCCTCCTGACAAATCAGGAAGATGTCCTCTGGGACGGTGAATGTTGGCAAGGTCGTTTGCTGCTGTTTGTGTATGCTCTGCTGGTCAGCCACAGAAGGTAATTTGAGTGACTGTTTTGCTGTGTGTGAAAACAGTGGAGGTAGACTATATTTGCTTTGGGTGATTGCATTTCCTGACTGATGTGCCCCTTCTGATGGTTTGCTACAGTATATGCGCGTGTGTGTGTGTGTGTGTGTGTGTGTGCTTGTGTGTGAGAGTGCGTATGTGTTTGCCTGCTTGCTCTAGGGTTTTTGCATGCATGCCTATGCGGCTGTATACTTGACTATAACATAAAGTGCACATTGCACATTTTTTACTATGAATGTGTACATATCAATATATGCATTTATTCATATTGCGTGTGTGTGTGTGTGTGTCACTGAAAGAAAGAAAAAAAGCTAAACAGTGTGAACAGAAAAAAAAGGGAATGTGAGCGCTGGCCTGTGGCAGCTTGTGCACCACACAGATTGTCCATTCTGAAGAAAGGAGGGGTGTTAGCATCATTACTCCCTGGTGGCCCATTCACATGCAGTCAGAACAAGGTATTTAAATTGCTAATCCTACCCTTTTAGTACCCTTTACCATATGCAGCCCGTATTCCCATGTAGCTGAGCCATTTAGCATATATCTCATTGACTTGAATGGAGAGTAGGTGTCGGCCTGCATTAGTACTTGGGCCCTGATAGAGCCACAGCACTCAGTGCTTGTCCCCTTGGCAGCTCCCTCTGCTCAGTAATGGACAGACTTAGTTCACCTCCCAGCTGTTAGTCATCACTAATGGCGTGTTAACTACATGAAACCTCCACTGGCAAATACTGTTGATTCTCAGGACACTTTCAAGCAACTGAAGAGCTGTTGGAGAACAAAGATGGATCCCACATATCTGTCCAAGTAAGTTGCCACAGAATCTTAGGAAAACAGAAACTTTACTGAACATGTGGCGCTAGCAGGGTTTGCATTATTTCATTAGCATTTATTTAAGGCTTCATGGTCACACACTGAAGTTTCGTTACATTTACATTTAGGGCATTTAGGAGACACTTTTGTCCAAAGCGACTTACAATAAGTACATTTGTCACAAGAGAAAAACCATAGCCTATCTCTGTCGATAGAGTAAAAGACACTCAACCACGACTGCTTCTAATAATGGGGCCAGTGCTTTGCATAGTAACTTGCAGCAATGGGTGTTAGAACGTGTGTGAAAGGGTCAATGAGAGGTGTGTTGTAAATCACTTTATACATGCAGTCCATTTACCTCCATTTCAACTGGTAGTCTTAATGTAGCTGTTGTAACCAACTGTTTTTTTTTTTTTTTTTTTTTTTTTTTGGCTAACTAGCAACAGCTTGACATTTTAAGTTGGAATACTAGGGCCCTATAAAATCTATTTTTTAGATTTTTTTTCCCAAATTCTGTTTTTTCCGTTTTAATTTTTGGAAATTCCATTTTTTCTGTGTTTATTTTTGGGAATCCCTATTGTTTTTACGTTTTACTCTTATCATACTACCAAAAACAGTGTGTTTTTAATGTAAATGACTAAAATGTACAAAAATTAAATAGAAATTACCTTAAATTAATTGAAGTGACAAACATATTTTCTCAATACCGTACCGTACAGTAAAGCGCATCAAAAACATCTTGACATCATAATGTCTTTATACAGTAGTATATTTTGTCTTTTTATGGGTTTCATTGAACAAAAACATTGTCAGCTCTCTGGCAGATCCAGAAAATGTTTGCAAACCACAATTGTTCTGAAAAATTTTTAATAGCAAAGATGACAAACAAAATGAGAAATTATACTTGTGACATTATGTCAATAACATACTAACCTGCTAGCAGTGAAAACACCAACCCTGCCCCTGTCCTCTGAGCTCCCAGCCTAGGCAGAGTCAGCGAAGAGGGCTGTGGCTAATGGGGCTAGCTAGCTAACAGCAGCTACTTTTAGCAGCAGTTAACAGTCACTCTGGTATCATATGCCGATAATATGAATCAGACAGGTGGCTAACTCTGATGCTTTACACCTTTAATTATGATTTCTCAGGTCTGCTTCTTTGCTAAACAACAATCTCTGCCGTTTGTAATCGGAAAATCCGGTAAAAAATTCGGGAGGTTATGATTATTGTAGTTGGGGATACACCTTCCTCAGTAGAAAATAAATGCAGGGGAGTCGCATTGGAGACCTATCCAAGATGGTGGCCGCGCTGATACATCAGCTCCAATAGGCAGCGACAGTCTATGAGGCATCTATAGGGGACGGCGGCGACTTGTTGTGCCACCCGGATTTGCTTCCCTTCTTGCAGTTTTCCCTAGACATAGATTCCACTTCCACACTAAAACAGCATGTCAGTGAAATCATGGAATTGGCCTGGTATATATATA
>JARJLU010018395.1:9114-24791 GCA_030272975.1 Sparidentex hasta | reverse complement strand
CTGTGTGCCAAGTTTCGTGCATATCGGTGAAATCGCCTGGGACGAGTTCGAAAAAGTAGGTTTTCGACATTTTGCGACGTAGCGAAAAAAAACGGTAGGCGGAAATGGGCGTGGCCTATACCACGAGACTCAGCCCACTTCACTGAACGCGTGGATATAAGGTTTTTGAATGTGCGACAAAGTATATGGGACTTATTAGCCTAAACGCGCTGTGCTTAATAACAGCGCCACCTAGTGGTGGAAATTCAGGTCGACAATAGATTATAAAATTTTTCGCCAGGTGTGACTTACATTCCAAGTTTGGTGAGTTTTGGGGTATGTTCAGGCAGTCAAAAATGCAATCATTTCGTCCGAAGAATGAATGAATAAATAAATAAATAAATAAATAAATAAATAATTCCTTCAGATACAATAGGGTCCTCGCAGGTTCCCTGCTCGGGCCCTAATTAAAGCTGCGAGCAGCGTTGGTCGGGCCCTCGCAGTCCACGCACCTCGGGGCATGCTGTTGTCGGGTCATGTTGCTTTCAGGGTTTGTTTAAGTAACATGTTATGCTGACGAAGTTGTTTCTCCAGTCAGAAAAAATGTGTTAAGTGTTGCATGATTCTCTGGACAAAGTTTGAGTTGGTGGTCTGCCTGTGGAGATGGCTGAAGAGAATATGCACATGAGGGATGAAGCAAAGAAATAGTTTGAGGAAGAAGGAGAAAGTATCATCCTCCTGTAGGTTCACAAACTCTCCAGTGGCTTGGTCAGTGATAGGGTCAGTGTCCCCTGATGATTTCAAAACACTGGATGATAGTAGCTTTGTGCCAGAATATAGTGCTCACGGCATGGATATGGAAGTTCCATCATACTTGGGTTGCTGTTGGGAGCCTGTGTGCCACCACTCTGTATGCACAGTGGTTCACTGAATCTTGAAAATATTCTAGATAATCCAGCCAGGTCAGAGAAGAGGTGATGGTATGTGATATGTCACCTTCCATGATGGAAGTAGAATGAGAAATGCTTTTTATATCTGTGAGTGTAAATTGGTTGTGTTACACCTGCTCTTAGTCAAGTGAAAAATATGCAGGGAATTCAGTGCAATAACAAAACATCAGTGTATTTATAAAAAGGTTAGGTACGTGTCAACTGCAGTTTTTTATCTCTACAATTTTCACATTTATATGACAGAATGTGGATATTGTTAACCCAGCTTCAATATCTAATTTTCATTTATCATCACAGCAACAGCGTTACACTAGTAGTAGCTAATTTAAAGCACTTTTTAGCAACTGCGTTTATAAAGTTGTGTATTTGCATTGTTTAAAAAAATTAAATAATTCAGATATACGTGCTTTTGTTTTGAAATGGGACAAATCGGATATGGCGTGTGTTAGCTTCGTACGCATCACGTAGAGATTGAACAGCGCCTGCAGCGGTGACGCCCCCTTGTAGCTTGATTCCTTCGTTGTCATCGGACTAAGTATCAGGAGTGGTACGTTGGTTATGTGTCATTCACCTGTAATAAAACACCTAATATAAGCATTTTAAACGTAATAAACAAGAAATGTTCTGGTAACACCGATACATGTAATGGTAGTTGATTAAGTCGTCAGACATTGTTTTGAATTTGTACGGATGTCGTAAGGTATTGTTTGTTAGCTAGCGTTAGCTATAACGTGCTAATGCTAGCGTTCGATGGATGCACGTTACAAGTTATGTCAAAGTGTGTGTTGTTTGTGTTGTGAGTGACTGAAATCTGAATGGGCTGTGTATGTCTTTATTGTAAAGATAAATATGTCTTACCCGGTGTCTCCGGTGAAGTTCACTATCGTGAACGACCCTGATGTGATGGCGCTCCGCCAGGAGTGGCAGGTCATGTCTGTAAGTATTTAATCAAGCGATTTACATCGATAGCCAACAATGTTATTACCGACATTTACCGCTCCAATCATGAACTGTGAAGCTTTGTGACAAGCGCGCACGCAGTGTCTGTATAGATGTAGACTTGATGCGTCATATTGCTGGTTCTTACTTTGCTGCTATTCCTTTGCATGTCCACAATGGTGGATGTGAACGATGAGCCCTGGTGGTAACACAATTAGTGCAGTGAAGTTTATAAAGAAGACTTATGAAAAATATTGTAACTTAGCTATCAGTGAATGTAGTGCTCTTGATGTGATGATGAAGGACTTATAATTGAAGCTATCTTTACAACAACCATATTGTGATATGTAAATTTGATCTGATATCGTTTCAGTAACACTTTACGATTAAAGTTATAGTAGGCTTCTATTATGAATACATAAATATACAGTTATATATAGTTATCTGTAATGTTTATTTATGTTTGGGAATTGTTTGTATGTTGTGTATGTTGCAGTACTTTTGCTTGGATGAGGCGGTGCCCCGTCAGCAACTTTACAAGAGTTCCATGGAAATAGGGGAGAAATTCTTCAGGCTTAGTGGCACTCATGCCCGTAAGTTGAATGCTGTCTCAGCAAAGGTGGAGTGGCAGAGGAAGCAACATCTGTCTGATCAGGCCACTATTGAGAGACTACAAAGAGAGTTGGCTCTACTTCAACAGAGTTTGAAGCCTTCTGCATCTGGTAAGTTCAGTTAGTAGCCCTTTTACACAATTGATTATTTCTGGAGTGTTGGTTTGTCAATTCACACAGAAAGGTGGTGCTTCAGCCCCTAAAGAGATGTGATGGTACACATCTTGTTGATGTTGGCATTTCGTAGGCATCATCCTGTCATTCTAAATCTGAGGACAGTTTGCAATCATATGGATGTTGTTATAATGTGTTGTGATTGAGATCCTGACTGACTAAACATTGTGGAAAGTGATGAAGTTACGTTTTCCCAGCTAAATTACATAATCATAATCACCATTAGTAAAGTGGACATTGTTGGTTTCCCTTATTTGCAGGGATGGAGGTTGTTTTCTGTGGGAAAGTTCCCTGAAGTCTCTGTCAGGACGGTTGACAGTTGTGTTGATTTATTTTCATAATAAACACTCGGTGGCTTAAAGTTTTGTGTTGATGACTGATTGAATGTGATGATGTGTTGGGAGGACAGGCATGAGGATGGATGCTTGTCCATGTACAGCTGTGGTATTATTTTCTTCACATAAGTTGCCAAAGACAGTTACAGTTACTGTTGTTTGGTCTTCTAACATTGCTTTGTGGGACATTGCTTTTTATTTAGTTGAGTGCAGTTATCAGACTACTCAGATTGACATGTCCCTGCTCTGTATTTCTGAGTTATTCATTTATAGTGGTTTGGTTTACTAATAATGCGGCCCTGTTACTACCTGCAGAGGTGGATCAGAGGTGGAGTGGAACTTCACCCCCTTTGCATCTGATACTTTCACATGAAGGATGGTGTGAAGAATTGGTGCATGATCTTGGCATGCAAACAGCAGTGTGAATGAGGCCACTTTTTGAGTCAGCAGTATATGCAAAGTGTGGGGAAAACTCCAACATTTCTTCTTACATTATGATTGTGACCATTTGCAGAAATCACGGATGAAGAAATGCTCCAGGTGTTGGAGGAGGGTAAGTTCTAAATGTGTTAGTTTTGTCTTCAGACTTTTATTAATTTACATGGGGAAAATTCACCTGTCACAGTAGCAGGTAGACAGATGCACAGACATACAATAAGTAAAGGATTTAAATTACTATAAAGATTTGAATAAGAGAGAAAAGGTAAAATATAGAAAGCACAATAAGTATTGTGCATTATATACAGCAAGCAAGGATATGCGTTATATGCATTTAAATAAATTGTCAGAATATTGCGTTGTTGAAGCTGGCTGCATAAATGAATACACTGTTTGAAAATATACAGACTTAGTGTATGAATATGAATATGTACCTAAAATAAAATAGTATTATTGCAAAGAATAATTGCACAAGATGTTGGAGATAGAAGTGTATGTAGTGTAAAATTTATAGGTGTTTATGATGCTATGTTAATGGTTATTGGTGTTGAACAGTCTGACAGGCGTTTGAATAAATTACCTGTGTTAGCGTTCTTTATACACTGTGGGTAAAGCAGTTTGTTGCTGAAGGAGCTGCTTAAGGCCCCCACTGTATTCTGTAGGGGGGGAGAGGGGTTGTTCAGAATTGATGTTAGCTTGGCTATCATCCTCCTTTTCAATGGAATCCAGAGGACATTGTCAGACTCAGCCAGGCCTTTGGACCAGCTTATTGAGTCTCTTCTTTTCCCTTTCTGAACTGTGGATGCTTAGACAGTCACAGGAAGAGACATTTAATCTGTGATTTTATGTGTGAGTGTAATTGAATTGTAATAATGTATTTGCTTGTGTTGTTCATGTCATTTGTTCTAGGAGTGGCAGAGGTGTTGGAGGAGGGTAAGTGCTAAATATGGTAGTTTAGACTGGAGACTTTTATCTATGTCATATTAGGCAAATTCACTTGTCACAGTAGCAGGTAGATACACATACAGATATATACATTTAAGTACAGTGTCAGAGTATCGTTGTGTTGAGATTAGATGCATAATAGTGTTTAAATATAGTATTTTAAAATAAACAGATTCAGTGTATGAATATGAAGATGTACAAAATGGAGAATAGTGTTATTGCACAGAAAAATTGCACAAGAGCGTGGTGATGTTTAAGCAGTGCAGATATGTAGGTGCTTATGGTGTAATTTTAAGGGTTATATGTGTTGAACAGTGTGATAGTGATTGAAATGAATGACTTGCTGTAGTTTTCATTTTTACACTGTGGGTTTAGCAGTCAGTTGCTGAAGGAGTTGTTTAAGGACTCCGCAGTTGCATTTAGAGGTGAGAGGGGTTGTTTGTAATTGATGTCAGCTTGGCAAATATCCTCCTCTCATCCACATCCTCAATGGTGTCCAGAGGATAGTCTCAGACTTAGCCAGGCCTTTTCACCAGCTTATTGAGTCTCTTGTTTATTTGTCTGAACTGTGGAACTGAGTGAGTCACAGGAAGAGACATTTAAGCTGTGCCTTTATGTATGAGTGTAATTGAATTGTAATAATGGTTTTGCCTGTGTTGTTTATGTCATTTGTTGTAGGAGTGGCAGAGGTGTTGGAGGAGGGTAAGTGCTAAACATGGTAGTTTAGACTTGAGACTGTTATTTATTTCACATCAGGCAAATTCACTTGTCACAGTAGCAGGTAGATACATATACAGATATAGTCATCGAAGTAAAGTCTCAGAGTATTGTTTTGTTGAGATTAGATGCATAATAGTGTTTAAATATAGTATTGTAAAATAAAAAGACTCTCCAAGACAGAGCCAGGCCTTTTCAACAGGTTATTGAGTGTCTTTTTGTCTATATTTGAGCTTCCATTGTTCAGAGAGGGACAGGATGAGATTCAAAAGACTCTGATGAGACTTTGTCTTACATTAAAGTTGTGTGTTTATATGTCAGTGTCACTGAAGTAATAATTTATTTGCCTGTATTGTTTATGTCATTTGCTGTAGGAGGAGAAGATGTGGCTGGAGGAGTCTAAGAAGTTTCTGTTTGTGTTTCAATTTTGTTTATTTAATAAATGTTGTTTTAAATGTTGTTGTTGTTTGATTTCTTTTGTATACAACATCTGTGGTGATAAGGGTGTTAGGAATTGTCATAAGTGTTCACACACAAAACAGTGGTCATATTACCATTAGTATTCCAGTTGTGTTAGTGTTAGTCATTAGTTATTTGTGTGTTTTGGAAAGAAGGAATTTAATTTTTCTGATAGTGTAATGTTGCATGTGAGAGGTGGTTTGTTTTATAAAGACAAAGTTAAATTAGTAGTATGTACAACTATTTTGTTATGTTGGTCATTGGTCAAAGTTATTATGATTTGAGAGTAGAGTAAGATACACATCAATTGTGAAGAAATTCCACTATCAACCAGTCATAAGGTGAGTGTCTGAGAAGTGTCAATCATTCCTGTGTGTACACTGTTGGTAGTCCCCTTCTTTGTGCAGTGTATGTCAGGTAGTGCTACTCACCCGTGCAGTGTATCCACTCACCATTACTGTTTAGTGGCATGGTGATTGGTGATGACTGCTTTACATAATGTCAGTACATGACATTTTGAAGTTGTTTTTTTTCACATCATACAGTATAACATTACATATAATTGAAGGGTGATTTATAGCAATACATAGTGGGCACCGGCAGAGTGCCCATTATGTTGGCTCAATTCATAGTCTAAGCAGTTAGTTCTGGGGGGATAGTGGGGGGATGCTGAGGGGTGCCTGTTGCATTGTTGTAGAACAGGTGAGAACGTTTGGGAATGCATTCCCATTGCAGACATTATCATCCTAGAAGAAATGCTACATCCATTCTTTTTGGGATGATGGTTTCACATTCCTGAACATTCTCACCTGATAATCAGAGCACAATAGGTTGGCCAGACAGTATTGTGTGACTAGTGAAATGTGTAAATAGGTTACTTTGCCCCACCACCCATGTAGTACTGTTATTTCCATTTAATTCTTAGCATTTCAGAATGTCTTCAGCAAGGAGAAAGCCCTTCTACAGTGTGCAGGATGTCATCCATGCTGTCCAGAATGGAGAGAGGGATGTGGACATAGACTTCGATGCAACTGATGAAGAGTCAGGTGACGAAACCCATGAAGAAGTGGACAAAGAAAACCTTCCACCCACTGACTGCCCAGCTGATGAGGACATTGAGCCCCAACCAGTTAAACAAGCCATGCCCCGTGACAGATATTGCTGGCAGAAAAAAGTTTTCATCAGCTCTAATACGGATTTTTCTGGTCCTTCTCTCACAAAAGATGTGCATTCTGTCCACACAGCATTGGAATACTACCGACAATTTGTGTCTGAAGACATGATTGAGTTACTCACAATCAACACAAATGAGTACAGCCTTCAAACATATGGAAGATCCATAAACATTAACAAAAAGGAAATAAAACGAATGATGGGCATGTATCTGAAGGCGAGCCTGGTACAAATGGTTGGAAAGCGAATGTACTGGGAGACAGACACACGGTACGCACAGATTCCTGGTTTTGGGAGAATCACTGTGAATGATAACTACGCTACTTTTAACCTGCTACCTACATACCCCTTGTACATATGTCTATACTGTAAATATTTGGCATTCCCTACATGCATGCACATGTTCCTGTTTTTTATGTCTTTGTTTTTAAATAAATTTGCTATTCATAAAAATATGACTATACTACTATATTGTTCTGGGGCTACGTAACAAGCAATCAACCATGAAAATGAACCAGTCTCGGTGTCTGTCTGTTGTAAGTGGTGTTGATTTAATAGTTATTTTCAATGTAGCGTATATCCACATTATTGTCGTTATGTAAGAGATAAAAGCAAGCAAATAATTTATTTGCTGATATATTATTTCTGTATTTTGAGTGTGTGCGTGTTGTCTTCTAGTAGTGTCGGACTCTACAATTAATTTAGTGTAGTGGGGATAGGCTACAAGGAGCATGTCAGCATCCACTAAACATACACACAGCATGTGTTTATTTCACACATTTATAGAAATATAAATAATTACTAGGTAATAATTAATGACCAATATTTCTTTTTGTCGCAGTGTCAACCAATAACATACAACTTTGTTGGTCTGCTGACCTTGCTGCGCTGTGATTGGTTGGTTGGATTTGACCCGCGAGTGTATAAAATACCTCTGCGCCCCGTTAACGGTCCCTTTAGCAAAAACCTTTGGAGAAGGACGTCTAATCTGGAGTTTGCTAGGGTTCATACTGAGACAGACTGAGAGACAGAGAATACATATACATACACGCACACATACAAACGCATACTGACATTTGCACACATTTTGGACTAAAACAGCAGCATTCTTTTTTGTTATACGGAGTTCGGACTTGCTCAACACAGTAAGTTAATTTTGAATTTATAAAGCGTTAGCATAAGATCTAACTGGTTACTTTAGTAAGGTAAAGTATGTGTGCATTTGCTAATTTTTTTAACACTGTTGGTCAAGCTTACTGTGTTTGGAGAGAGCTAGTTAGCAAACATTATTAGCAGTGCTTGTGACCAGTGACCTTAAAGTTTTTTTTCTAAGGAAGCTACAGTTTCTGAGACTTTTCCTGTTGTGATTGGTGCAAGTACACGTTTTGTAGGACATTACTTAAGTTTGCTAGCTAAATCAGCTATAAGCTACTCGCAACGCCAGCCTTTAGACACTGTTTTAATGTAATACAAATATTCATGTTAACTTTGTTACTGCGTTGTGATTGGCTCGCGCATATTTTGAATTTCGCGGTTGCGCTGTGGTTTCTTTCAACTTCACGTCGTTTTACGCTGTGATTGGTTAGAGTAAATGTTTGAACTTCGCGGGTGGTGTTGCAGTGTACTGCATACGGGCAGGAAAAGAGGAATGTGTATAGTAGTGGTTCTCAACTGGTGTGCCGCTATCCAAAATTGGCTAGCTGATTTGTTTTCAGTGACTGGCCTGCCTTTGCCCGGGAAACAACAACCAAAAAAAAAGTTACGAAATAAATTGTGTGCTTTTGTTTTTGAAGAGGATATTCATGTAGAGGAATGCTATCTATCCAAACTCCATAACAGTAGGTTACCTTAATGCCCTGTAATGGCAATTGGCACTTGCCATTTTATAACATAAAAGACGCGCAAAGTTTGTTTTTAAGTGGTAATTGAGCATGGCAAAAGGTAAATATGACACTAAATATGTTAAATATGGATATGTGGCAAAAGTCATGGAAATCATCAAATTTTCCAGCAACAAAGGCTGAGGAGTTCCCTCAATAATCACATGATCACCCACAACCACAGTTATGGTTGTGTCATCAAAAGAAAAACTGTGGGAGGTGTTCCTGATCCCGTGTTAGTCTGGTTTTTTAGATGGGTGTGTTGATGTCAACACGGCATGTTTTATTTTGAAAAGTATGTGGAAAACCTATTGTTGACTTCCTGTCTGCTCAGTGGTAAATTCAGTTGAATTGCTGTAATCAGGAAAATTCTTTTTGTATACTTGAATCTTTTCGAAATTTAGTTTTTGTTTAATTGATTTTGAGTTTGTGGAGAAAAAATAACTGCTGAAGAAATTGAATTGTTTCCATAGTGCATTGTTTGTTGTCATGGTTGCACTTCATTATGTATTTTTTATCGTTTTTTTATTGCTTGAATAAGTGTCTGAATAGTTTTAATATTACAGTTATTGAAGTGCTTGAGAAGTTGAATATTGTCCTTAGTTTGGGTCACACCCTGTCATTAATGGGTGATGGCGTGTCTTGAAGCCACACCAGTTGACAACCACTGCTATAAAGGGGAAAAAAACAAGTTGTTGAGTTCATCTTGTACTAGGGTCTTAATTTAGTATATAATGAATCTGTAGAACCACAATTCAGCAGCTGTAAAGCTTTCCTCAGTAATATTTGTGTTCATTAATATGGCTATGTATTGGGGAGACTGTTATTGTAACATGGCTACATGGAAATAACTTGTGTTTTTAAAGTAAATTGTCACGATTTTAGTGTAGTACTTTTCAGGGTTGTATGAATACTTTGACTTTAGTGACAATTGTAATTCTTCTTCTTCCATCACTGGTTGCTTGTTAAATGTGTGTTTAAGATGTATTTGTCTAATTATTGTAGGCTAAAAATCAGTTGTAATGTCAATATTAATCAATTGTCTACATGTTATTAGATGCCACGAGGCAAGTCTTTTCGCCGTTCGGAGGCAGCCAAACAGCGTATGGCAGGACGGCGAATGGTTGACGTGGAACTGCAGCAGCTTGCTAATGCCTCTGTCTTGCGTATGTAAATTTCTTCATTAACTGTGTACACTATACATATATTCCTAGTGGCAAGGTGTGTTGTTTACATGATTTGTGATGATGATTTGAATGTCCTCATTAAGTATGTGTATCTTGTTGTTGTTTTTTCTGTTCATTAATAGAGTCTGGCACTGGTCAGCGCCATGCTGTGAGTCAATAGCCAAAATCTTTGCTGACAGGTCGTCAGCACAAGCTGGTTTTGCCGTGTGAATCCCCTGGCAAGAAGGTATTACAATAATAATAATAATAATCACAATAATAATAATAACAGCTATCATTAATGATTTTCATTCTACAATAATCCACTCTTCTTTTCCAGGTTGTTCTTGTTATCGGTGATTCCCATTTACGTGCTATTGTAGATGGCCTTGTTCCGATGCCAAAGGGCTCACTCTCCTTTGGCTTCATGTGTACGCCTGGGGCCTGTGCGATGGAGCTGAGGACAGAGTTGCTGCATGCTGCTGTTCCTCAGACTCCTCACGCAGTCCTGGTCATTGCACCAAGTAACAACCTGACATCCAGCAGGACCATTGACGAGGCAGGGGCAGACTTTGCTAAGCTCCTATTCAGTGCTTGCTCAAGATGGGCTAACGTAGGTTTATTTTCCATTGTATTTATTGATATATTATCATAGTTAATTAATTTGTATCAAGTGTTTGCAGAATAACTTATATTTATTAGCAATGGCATTCTCAGAACTTTTTTATTTCTTTATTAACAACCACTTTACTCTACAGGTGTGTGTCACAGACTTTGCACCCCGTTTGACTGTAGACGTTGATCAGCAACAATTGTTGCGTGAAGAGTTTCGACATGTGGCAGCACGTATGGGTAAGTTTTAGAAAGAGTAGAGTTCAACAGCAGTTACAGTATAATGGATGACGTGTTATTAGGCAGACTAAAACTTTAATTTAATGCAAAGAGATGTTACTATAATTGGTGATATTTTTGACTGTTTTAGGTGTCAGGTTCTTCCCTTTTGCTGATCATTTCCCCATGAACCGCCGTGAGCTCTGGAGCAGAGATGGTGTAAGTAGAATATGTAATTTGATCCACACTTTGTCTGTAGTTGAATGACAAGTTCATATCAGATACATATTATTTAATCTGTTTTATTTTGATTATTTTTGCAGGTTCACCTCAGTGATAGTGACGGCATGCCTGTCTTTGCTGGGCAGCTGTGGAGTGCTGCATACCAATACCTGCATCCTTCGACACCAAAGCCACAACCTGCTCCCAGAATGTTGCCACCTCGTAGGCAGGTTATTCCAAAGGTGGTTGTCAGGGGACAGGTCACCGTACCTCGTCCATCCAACCCCTTTGAGTGGACTGTCGTTGGCAAGGGCAGGAAGGTAATTGTTCACCTACTGTCATTGTGTGGTTGATGGTTTTTTTTGAGTAGCTGACATGTGTAATGCTTGATGGGTTGTTTAATACCAAGTATCTTATTTTGTCATTAAAGAGGACAGCACCTGAGGAACCTGAGCAGTCTTCTGGTGCAGAGAGGGTGGCTCAGCAGCAGGTATGTAATGATTGATTAAACATAGACTGAGTTGGATATGACTGTTTTGATGATGGAATTTTGACACAATAGCTGTTGTGTATATGTGTTTGACAGGTAGATGCAACTCCACTCCTGGAGTGTTCCATCCAGCTCAACCCTGTTTGGTTCAGCAGTTCAGTGTTGGCTGCGATGGATGCTGCTGTTCCATCCCATCTTCCTAGTCCTGATTCTACTGCTGTTCCACGAAGCTCAAAGGTAAACTGCATGCAAGTTGGATGTGTTGGTTGGTTGAACAGTTTTTGTATCTCTCTCATAAACTTATTGAAAAGATTAAACTGAAATATAAGGAAAATGTACAATATAAGCATAAACTTATTGAAAAGAATAAACAGAAATATAAGGAAAATGTACAATATAAGCATAAACTTATTGAAAAGAATAAACAGAAATATAAGGAAAATGTACAATATAAGCATAAACTTATTGAAAAGAATAAACAGAAATATAAGGAAAATGTAGAATATAAAAATAAACTTATTGAAAAGAATAAACAGAAATATAAGGAAAATGTAGAATATAGGCATATATTTATTGAAAAGAATAAACTGAAATATAGGAAAAATGTAGGATATAAGCATAAGCTTATTGAAACACAGAAAAAAAGTATAGGGAAAATGTAGTATATAAGCTTAAAGTTAAAAAGTTTAGTCAAAGACAATATAGGGACAGTGCAGTGCACAGGCAGCATGTAAAATCCAGGAGTCGAAGAGAATATCATGGAAGTATTGAACATAAGAAGTGTGTTATAGCAAGGAACAAATTGAAGAGTGAAAAACATAAAGAAAAGACAGAGGAGTTTGATTATGTTAGAGAGCATTTTTGGGACAAAGTTAAAGATGGGCCAGATTTTGTGTGCTGCGTATGCTACAGAGGGTTGTTTAAAAATCAGGTTTTGAAATGTAAAAGAGAAAATTATACTAAAACCAGAGAAACAATGGTAATTGCTGATAAATGTATTAGTGAAACATATTTACATAAATGTAATGAAGACTGCATATTGCCGTGTGCATGGTTGGATACAGCTAGAGGTCAGCTGTGGATTTGTAACAAATGTCATTCTCACATTAGTAATGGTGTAATGCCACCTGAATGTGCATTGAACAATTTGGCGCTTTGTCCCATTCCACCAGAATTGGCATGTTTGAAAAGATTAGAGGAACATTTGATAGCATTGCATATTCCGTTTATGAAGATGTTGGCATTGCCTAAAGGTGGGCAAAATGGAGTGCATGGACCTGTAACGTGTGTTCCTGCAAATATTGTGCAGACAAGCAATTTGCTGCCACATACAGGCATGGAAGGATCTTTGTTGCCAGTAAAGTTGAAGCGGAAGCTTACTTATAAAGGACATTACGACTATGAGTTTGTTGACAGTATGCGCGTAAGGCAGGCTTTGCAGTATTTAAAACGGACAAATGTCCATTATAAAGATGTCGAGTTTAATGAAGCTTGGATAAATACATTTTGTAGCGAATCAGATAGTGATGGTGATGCGGGTGGTGAAGTATGTGCAGATGTTGGGGAAGATGAGCTTCTGCATGACAGACAAAACCATTGCATGTTTCAGGACACTTGTCTTATACCTGTAGATATTGGTCAGGAAACACTGGATCAATATTTTAATGATATATTGAATTTGGCTCCAGCAGAAGGGAACTCTCCTGTGAGGTTGTTGTCTGATCATACAAATGAAACTAAATGCTTCCCAGTGTTGTTTCTACTGGACATGGTACATACCATGATAGTAGCCCGCATCGTTTGACTTTTTTTAATAACAGGATTCTACATGCTGATGGTAGATTCGCACAAAATGTTAAATACATCTTTTTTGCTCAGTACTTATCTGAGGTAGAACAGGTTGTGTCAAATGTATCAATAGCATTGCGAAAGGGTAAAGGAGGTGCTATATCTCAAAATGTTAGAAGAAATGTATTGAATGATGAAAAATCTTTGAAAAAAGTGTTGCAGTTTGATGATGGGTTTCGTTTTCTAAAACCTATTAGAGGTACCCCATCTTTTTGGCAGGGAGCCCAGCGTGATTTGTTGGCTTGTGTTCGTCAGCTGGGTGTCCCAATGTGGTTTTGTTCATTTTCTTCAGCTGATATGCGGTGGAAAAGTCTCCTCAATAGTATTGTGAAGCAGGCAGGTAGAACAGAGACAGCTGAACAGTTAGATTATGCAGAGAGGTGTCAACTTTTGCATGTCAGTGCGGCCAGAATGTTTGATTTTCGCTGGCATTGTTTTTCGTGAGAGGTGCTCATGTCTCCATCTAATCCTATTGGCAAAATAAAGGATTATTTTTATAGGGTGGAATTCCAGCAGCGTGGATCACCACATGTTCACTGCCTCTTTTGGATAGAGAATGCCCCAATAATTGATAAGAACACAGATGAAGAGGTAGTTGAGTTTATTGATCACTATGTGACATGTGAATTACCAGCACAGGATGAAACATTATTGGAGATTGTTACATCTGTACAACAACATTCAAAACAACATTCAAAATCTTGCAAAAAGAATAAAACTGTTTGTCGTTTATATTTTCCTAAGCCACCATCCGCAAAAATTTTCATTTCACGTCAAGTCAGTGAAGAGGATGACAAAAAATCTTGTAAATGTAAAGTAGATGAAGCACATAAATTGGACCGTTGTGCATGCAAAAATGAGGGGCAGAAAAAAACAGAGATGATGAGAAAAGAGATTGCAGTCGCCGTTATGACTAAAATTAAGGAGGCTCTTTCAGATGAGAATGCCAGTTTTGATGGTGTGGAAGTTATATAGACATTTAGGATTAAACCAAAGTCGTTTTGAGGCTGCTTACAATCGAGTAGCTAAGAAGACGCATGTTGTTTTGAAGAGGCAGGCAAACGAAGTTTGGATAAATCAATATAGCAAACCGCTTTTGAAATGCTGGAATGCTAATATTGACATCCAATATGTTGTTGATGCCTATGCTTGTGTAGTTTACATTATTTCTTACATCTCCAAGGCAGAAAAGGAGATGGGCTTGTTGTTAAGAAATGCTCAGAGGGAAGCGGCTAAAGAGGGTAATAGTTGTGCTAAAGATGCATTGAAAAATTTGGGAAGTGCGTATTTACGCAATAGGGATGTATGTGCTCAAGAGGCGGTGTATAGATTGACAAACATGCATCTTAAGGAGTGCTCTAGGAAAGTTGTGTTTGTGCCGGTAGGGGAGAATACGGTTAGAATGAGGTTTGCCTTTAAGTGTCTTGAAACAAAAAGCATCATCACATGATCTTACAGATGAAGATATGTGGATGAGTAGTTCTGTGGACAGGTACAAGAATAGGCCGAAAGATAGTACATTTAATGACGTGTTTGGCAACATTTGCGTCAGAGTATCGTGTTTTGAGTAAAAACGAAACGGCTGGCCATAAGGTTAAATTAGATAATGATTGTGGTTTTGTTGTGAAAAGAACACGTACTCAACCTGCCGTTGTTCGTTACGTGCGCTTTTCGGAGTCTAAGAATCCGGAGTTGTTCTATCAGAGCATTTTGCAGTTGTTCCTGCCGTATCGCAAAGATGGGCAGCTCAAACTGGCAGGGTTTGAGATGTTTGAGCAGTTTTATAGACACGGTCATGTGAGATTAGGTGATAAATTGCTACATACGGTTAAAGAACTTGTTGATCTGAATAGATGCAAATTTGAAAGAAATGCAGATGAGTTGGATGATATCCAAAATTCAGTTGATAGTGAGGGTGTTGTAGAA
This sequence comes from Sparidentex hasta, assembly GCA_030272975.1. NCBI lineage: Eukaryota > Metazoa > Chordata > Actinopteri > Spariformes > Sparidae > Sparidentex > Sparidentex hasta. The sequence goes on along the minus strand of JARJLU010018395.1, from coordinate 9,708 downwards.
GATGCCTGGTGCGAGCTGTGCCCAGAGCAGGAGTTGGAGCGTTTAGAAAACGTGGATGGATGGATGGAGCAGATAGTGGACGAACATGTAGATAGCATTCCAGATTTAGCTGTGAACCGTAAAGATATTGCACAATTGGAAAAGAGGAAGAATGTCCTCGACAGAGAGGATGGTTTGGCTTTAATTAGGTCTCTATATGAGACACAGATGTGTATTTTTTATCAGATGAGGCAGTGGTGCTTAGGTAGGGTAAATGGAGCAAAGCCAGATCCGATACATGTATTTATTACAGGTGGGGCAGGGACAGGTAAGAGCCATTTGATCAGGGCTATACAGTACGAGGCAATGAGGTTGTTGTTGAGAGGGTGTCGTGATCCGGACGACATTTGCGTTGTACTAACAGCTCCCACGGGGATAGCTGCACACAATTTAAATGCAGCTACCATTCACAATGCTTTTAGCATAGGTAAAGATGTACGTTTACCTGACACTCCATTGGGTGAGGAGAAGCTGAATTCTTTACGTGCTAAATATAGTAGCTTGCAACTTTTGATCATAGATGAAATCTCCATGGTTGATCACAAACTATTGGCT